>QXVZ01029121.1:0-14049 GCA_008931825.1 Phallusia fumigata
CAGACCCGATGGAATCAATGTGAGTTTTTATATTTAATGCGTAATTAACATTCAAATCCACGTTTAAACTGCTGATTTTGTGCACGTTTAAATGTAAATAAATCAGATACTCAACATGTTTTTTTTTGCTATCTACAAGAGCTTTAGCACTTGTATTTCTTCCCACAAACATATATATAAAGAACCAAAGGCCCCTTCCAAACAACAACGACATTTTGCAGGTAATCTTCTACGGCGGGTTGGTAATGGGTCTCATACTTCTCTTCATCACAACGCTTGCATTGAGCAAGTTTAGTGGACAAGTGGAGTGCGATCGAATCGCAGTGCAAATAAGCCTGGTCTGTTCACTATTCCCTCTCCACTTTGTTCTCTTGTTCGAGGGACTTGCAATAAAGGGAAGTCCCCAGTGTGAAGTGGTCACATTTTTTTGTCATTACCTTATGATGGCAACTGGTAAGTTATTAAATATGAATTGAAATATGGTTTACAGTTTCATTGCAATGCACGCTTTTCATAATTCGACATCTCTTCTTATGACTGCATAGCCTAATTCAGTTTTGCACAATCCCGTAAACTATCGGGACCACATAACCACTTGATTGTAACCAGTGAGTATTTTATGTCAGGTTTTCTGGCTCTCACCGAAGGAGCGACGATCCTCGCCAACTTGAACGCTCGATCTCTCCGATTCAAACGTCACAATCCAGGTCTCCTCCTCACAATCCAGCTCGTTATATGTTTGGGCGCCGCGCTTCCACAGGTCGATTACATATCGATGCACGAGCACGGATACGAGCGTTGCTGGATCAAATCCCACTCCACAGCCCTGGTTGCCGGGGTAACCGTCCCCATAGCAACCATCTTCATCGCCTGTTTCTCGCTGGCGATTCTCATCTTCGCCTTCGCCTTCAGTGCCAAGCAAAACGCTCAACACGCGGCCCGCCAGGCAAGCGTCTATGACGTTATGACCATCGATGACGTAGATTTGGATCACGTGATCCGGATGTTGGTGGAATACGTGATGACGTGTGTTGCTCTGCTGGTGCCGTGGATCAAGTACTTTATACCAGGTATGTGTTCTATAACAACGACATCATTACTATTCTACTTTTCTATGTGTTTCCCACTGTACTTTCGAATTGAGATGTAAAATATTCTCTTTTTTACTCCCACACTTTGTCCGAATTTCAATGTTGATATTTTTTACTTTTTTAGGGATTCACAATCTCGACGTCACATTGGCTGACATGTACGTCACTATGACGTTGATCGGCTTACAAGGGGTCTTTGTCTTCATTATATACGTCATCGTGAGTCAAGATGTGAGACGTGCGTTCGTGGGGAGTGGCACAAATTATCCTAAACGGTACAAACTCTATTGGTACGAACCAGAGAGAGAGCTAGATCCCATTCCCTTCGATACTCACATGGAAAGTATTTGAACGATCGTTTGCTGATGACATGCATATAACGTCATGTAGACATTATGACGTTTAACTATTTTTTGTGCAGTTTTTGTGTTACATTTACCATCTAATTTTAACCGTGCAGGCGCAATTGAGTATTATATGAATATTTTTTAACAAATTACGATGGCAGTCAACATATCTATACCCGATTCGTACTTTAACGGATTGAAACAACGTCAGTTGTGTCAATTACGTGTTACATTTTGCCTTAATCAGTGAAATAAATGCAAAAGCCGTATAAGTTTCTCTGTCTTGATTTTTGTGTGATTGCGTAAACATCTGTAACGTACTTTGTATCAACACTAATCACTTTGCCTAACCTGCAACTAGAAAAAGCTAAAATTGTTACGGATTGGTTTTAAGGCGTTTTTTTACGTTTAGTATTTGTTCATACTCTAAGATGTCTGTTAGTTTCACAATCGTAGTTCCAAGCATCAATGTCCCACAAGCAACGTTTGTCGTTTAACATTTGCTTATGTTTTCACGCTATAGTTTGGTCAAATGTTTTGCTTCAAATCTTGCAATCGATTGTAGCAACATTTACCAACTCTCTACTGCCGCCTAGCGAGTAGTAAAAGTTGAAATTTCAGCTTCCATTTTTCTGTTTTATTTAGTTTGGTTTTTGAGCTGATTTAAATTACGTTTACTTTTAACTGTTTTAATTGCAGCAAAGTCTAATAGCAGTCTTTCTTAACTGTTTAAAATTCCAGCCGGTGTATATTTCACTTTCGTGTGTGAGTTTGGTTTGAATAAAGATAGAAAATAACCCAAATCTTTACTGTTTTTTGGGTGCCCTCAAGTACTGCGGGTGTACTTGCTAACAAAACTCGTTTGCCTAGTAATAATATTTTAAAATAACATATTATCTCGATTTAGTTTTGACCGTCATACATTCGTGGAATACGTGACTGCGCAACGGATGTTAAGAAACTTGCGAATACGCTAAAGTTAAGCGGGATTAGCACCAGACGCGTTAACGGTTGCGACTGGCGATGCGTATCGGCTGCTGTTGTGCGCGGATTTCCGCGCGACGCTTGAATCAGCAGAAATTAATCACAACAAGAGAAATAGCCTACAAAAAACGAAGTTCTGCATCCAGCAGAGCACCCAGCAAACACTGCGGCAGACGGAAAAGTTAAATCAGCCGCTTCAACCGAGAAAATCACGCCGTCGTCGCACGACGTCGGCTGGTGTGAATGCTCCGCCGCTTATCGCGTCTGCTGTGAATCCCGCATTACTTTTGGTAGAACAAGTTTAAATGTGTTGCAGCCTCAAGTAGCACGTGGTCTGTCCACCACGTCCTGACCAAACATTTCAACAGCGTTCTCACATTTCCTCAAGAATTCTCGAGGTTTAGCTGACAAATGTTCACAATTTCGTGTCAATAAAATCTGAGTAAGATTTTTCTCTCTCTCCTTTTACTGTGCTACACAATTAGTTTTGGCCGAATATTCTGAGGCGAAAAAAGATATAGCGGTGAATGAGAAAGAAGTTCTGGAACGCTTCGGTTTTGAACCCGATGAAAAAAGCTTTTTTGATCGATTTATCTCTGTGCTTCCCAAATCATCTGAATCCGTGCACCACTAAGCAAATATCGTAAACATTGTGAATACCAAGACGCCAAAACAACTTTAAATGTATGCAAACATTACACGGGCATTCAGCACACAGTTTTACCACATTAGTTTACTGTAGATATGCTTCCAGATATTTACACGTGCTTAATTATCGCTAGCACATTTTGATGTAAAGAATGGTATTTGATAAGTCTTCTTCTGCGCCACGTCGGCGTTTAAAGAACATCTTGTGGAACCTTGTCGGGAAACTCTAACTTAGACTTATCGGAAAGTGTGAATTTCCAAAACTTGAAACTAGGTTTGAAAGTTAGAGAGAAAGCTTAAAAAATTACCTACAAATGTTTGTAGTTAATTGTAACAGAAGGCTGGCACTAACGATCAATGTAAAAACCTTAATTGATGCTTTACTGATAGACAACGTATGAAACCCGGATTCATTTAACAGTCGCAACACGAACAACGCCACGAACAGAAAACTATGACCAGGAAATCGCGGACAGGGATTTTAAAAGCCCGACAACGCAACGTTGTTGTGAAACTTCACTCATCATTATAAGCCTGACAATCGATGTAGCCAAACCAGTTAGATGGGAATAGTGGCGCAGTGCCAGAAACACTGGAATTGTGATCAAACAAAACACAAAGTGACCCAAAAAATTTTTAAATAGGTGTATCTGCTTCACTTGCAATAGCACGAGTAGTTTGATAAAACCTTTGCGAAGAAACGCTTTTTAGAGTGGAGTAAATCTGCTGTATTCAGCTACACCACTTTTTAAATGCTTCTAAGCAGGTAAAGATAAAACTTGTAAACTTTAATCCGATCAGGCGGGTCAAATATACAATCAACATTATGGAAACTAAACGGGAAAAACCTAATTACTGATTAATGCATAGGAACAAGTGTAACTGACGGTCGTCCGGTCATGACGCCAAAGCATAATGTGAATGAACGCTGTTTCAACGATTCACCTTCATCATTACAATGTTATGCAAGGGACAGAACAGAACATTCATGTCAGTTTTGATGTAATTGTCGATCAAATTGTTATGCCAAATAAGATAACCTTTTACTCCCATCCACTAGTCTGTATATTAGTGCTTGATTTTAAATGTTTGAGTCACAAAGATATTTCAATGTATGTGTGGTGCAAGTTGGTTGGTCAGTTACCCAGCTAACAATTTCACGTCCTTTCGACGTAGATTTTTGGTTATGTTTGGTCGATAAGACGTTGGAACCGAACGTTTTTTTTACGTAAATGTGTCGACTCCAGACGACGTAGATGCGACGTTCGAATCTACGTTGTGCAATGACGTCATTTATACGTTAAACATAAACGTTATTTTTACGTAAAAGTGTCGACTCCAGACGACGTAGATGCCACGTTGGGTTTGACGTTGTCCAATGACGTCATTTATATCAGTCCTTACCCTGCGTCCCATCGACAGCCAGTACATTAGGTTGAGGGTGTTGGGGACATGGATTGCCACAATCTGGGCAGTTTCCTTGCTCATAGCGTTGCTTCCCTTGTCGTCAGCCCTCGCCAACTCTATGATAAGCAAAGCTTGGGTTTCGGCCAGTCCATTCGTCCCAACTGATATCATCAACCTCTCAGATTTAACGAAATACACGCCCCGCGTCGCAGGCTTGAGCAACTCCACAGACGCCGAAAACTTGCCCAGCGACTGGTTTAATATCGAGACTTACTTGAAGTCAAAGTTCCCGAATCAAAGTTTTGCGGTGAAAGGATATTTTGGTTATTACAGCGAAAGTGGCGTCTGTATTCCACGGTTATATCGAATCAGCAAAACAGACGACGATTTCAATCCAATCACTCCATTGGTCATCACGTTCAACTTTTTGGCGTTGCTTTACATAATATCAGCTTACATCACAATCTACAGACGTTCCACAGCGAGCAAAGTATCAGGAACATCATCACAACATCAACGCAAGGTGCAGGCCATGTACAGGAAAATCACTTTTCTTATTACTCCCGACATGATTTGCTGGTTTCCAATTTGCTTTATGACCTTCCTCAGCATGGTCAAGGTCATCCTGCCCCCTGAAGCTTACGAAGTGTCGGCGATCTTTCTCCTTCCAATCAACAGCTCACTCAATCCGATTATTTACACCAATCCATTCCCGTTCTTGTGGAGAGCTGTCAATAATGGTTACCAGCAGGTGAGAAGAACGTTGCAGTCAGCAGGAAGCTCGGATCCACATTCTCAATCTTCCGGAACTCACCAAACCACCAGAACATAAAACCACCCAGCAAGCGTTGAATACCCCCCACAATCACAACATCTTAATACCTTTCACGGGTTGGCCCATTTTAAAGTTGCCTACTTAAAACATTTAAATGAAAAAATGATAGAACGAAACTGCAATAAGGCATGTGGTTTTATGATGGACTCATTATGAACATAATGCATTCAGGCGTTGTTCCGTCTCCGAGAATAAAAATGAAAACAAGCAAACAAACATGGTTCTACCTTAGAAGCCCCTTAGGCAATGTTCATCAATCCCGGTACAGGTAATGTACCTGACTATGGTTCATCTCGCGGGAAGACGATAACGAACGTGAACGCCTCAAGTGGCCAAAACTCGATTGTTCGTCCGTTGTCACGGAGGCTGAGTGGTTATTTTCATTTTCAGCTTACAGCTTGGCGTTTGCAATGACCGTGCTCTAACGTGGAGTTGGTTAAATACTTGTTCGACTTGTATGTCATCACTACTTCTGTAAAAACGCAAATCATAGATTTACTATCGTCACAATAAAGAAGCATAAAAATGTTTAACTACCAAAATAACACTTTGTCACTTTCCTTTAATCGAAGTTTTAAAACATTGCAAAAGACAATTATTAAAAGATTCAGTTGGAATCTTGATCAGACAAGACAAAATATTCAAATACGAATTGTCTCATGTTTGATTGAAGCAACGTATCGCTTTCACGATAGTGCGAACTTTACTGCTGGACGACTTTGTCACAAGATTACGTCATTGGTAAGTCTTTGCTTTTGATCGTTCGTTCATTATTTATTCACATTGTTTGTGAGCTCAGCACTTTGTGTTGATCAAAAACAAATCACGGAACTTGAAGATTAGGCTACATTATAATAAAACACACATTTGGGTTAAATACAGTGGAAAGTTTTGAATTAGTAAGAAGTACACACCAATAAAACAAGCAAGTAATTTGTCGAATCCAAAACAGCTTCAACGAAACAACATGATTGCAGGATAACACAGTCTTTTCATGGTGTTAAAAACTGCCACAATTAAACAATAAAAAAATAAACGATTGATCAATGTACAAAATCACAGAAATAGTTTGTGTGAAGAATCACATGATAAAATTGTAGTTGTTGTTTTGGTAACCAATGTTTCACTATTTAAAACATAAGCTCTTGAAACATAAATATAAACGTGTTTACAATTTGAACAACTTTGATCCTCTTGTAGCTGTTCCAAGTTTACAAATGGTTCGTTGGTTTTTATCTCCTGTGTGTAGAAGAATAGAGTGAGATGGATTTAAAACATTAGTTTGCACCAATTTACCCACCAATACATGAATATGAAGGCTATACACTTTAAAACACAAAAATCATCAGGATGATCAAGCTGTTAACCTTTGTGCTCTATTGTTCTTCTTAGGTTAATTACCAATCAAGCCTTGGTATAAAATGGACATAACTTTGGTGATTTTAAAAAGGTTTAATTTAAATCAAGTTTATTTCGCTTTATGAGGTCAGAGGTCACAATTGGTTAATCAAAGTTACACACGCTATAGCTACATCCTGGTTAAAAACGTTATGTTACAGGGCAATTAAAAATTATAGTGGGACCAGTTGAGGGGGCTCCTATACTGCCACTCATAGGGAAATCAACTGGTAAAGAAACCACCGAAAGGAACTTTTACATGTAGTTTTATGACACCAAAGAAAGGATTGCAAAAAAATGCTAAATTATATGTAGAAATATAATACTTGGCACCTTTATTAATTTCCCTCTTCCATTGTGATGTGGTGCAATCAAAACAATAGAGATCATCACTGCTCCTGCAAAAACAAAAATCATTGATTTACTGTTGTCACAATAACAACTGCTTTTAAACGTTTATGTATTTATTAAATTAACATTTTACTCACCCCCCAAGAACAAGCATTTGATCTTCTCCAAACAACACAGCTGATGTTCGAGCAAGTTGATATGGAAGTTGTTGTTGTACAATTGTCCATGGAGTGTTGTTGTTGATGTTTGTGGTGTTAAGAACCTCAATTGAGTTTACATGCTGATGCTGTTGGTTAAGACCACCTGTAAGATATTGTTAAACATTTAGTTTCAAAACCTTTTATAATAAATATGCAATATAACAAAACATTGAGTGAAAGTTAGTTATGCAAAAAATCCACAATAAGAAAAAGATAAAACATGAGTTGAGATGAGTATATTTTCACTTGAATGTTTGAAAAGCATCAGCTGCAAAGGCACTCTACACTTCATTCTTGCTTTACATTGACGAAGGTTTGCAGTTTGTGGTTCATGTGTGTGGCACATTGCATTTTGGTTATTTCGGCGGGAATACTTAACAGTTAGACAAAAAGTATTCAAAACTTACAGGGGGTTAGTGATGCATAAAAAAGCATTATGTTTTCCAAGACAAAAAGAACCACTGTTTTAAACACATTTTGTTGGTTTATTTATTTTTGCTGTATAGAAGAACATTTTCCATTCAAGTTTTAAATTGTGTAAATTGTATTGATTGCATTGTACTGAAAAGCATATTGTAAAATTTTATGCATCAAAAAATGTTTTTAGCAAGTAATAAAAAAACATCTTACCACAGACAAATATTTTGCTGCCAACCACACAAGTACCAAATGAATGTCTTCCATGATTCAAATTGTGACCATTAAACTTTTGCCCATTCTTTAAATTTATTCGTGATGTGACATGTACTACTAACAAAAAATTATCGGTGATTGAAATTTTACAATATCTTATGCAATACCTGTACCATAAATGGGTGGATTCAATCCTCCAACAATATAAATGTTATCTAAACAAAAATCAGTTTGTTTGAGTTTGTGATTGCAAATTTAACAAATCTTGTTCACCTCCAACTGCAACTGAGGAAGCGTGAGTTCTGTAAAATTCTGATTGCTTTTGTTGATCTACTACACATCGACCACCACTAAACTTTTCAGTTTGAACCAGACATTGTCCCATTGACTCACCACAAAACACATAAATGTCACCTTAAAGTTACACAAAAACATTGTTAAAAGATTGGTTAATTGTTTACAAATAAAATACCTTTGAAAAAATGAAATGACATGTTATAAAGTACTACCAAACCAAATGCATATATAACAAAGATAATATTATTTACTGATTATTTGTGGACTTTAATAGACATAATTGGAAAATAATATTGGACAAAACAAGGCGGTTTCGTTCAATAAAAATTTAGGATGTAAAAATACCTAAGTAGGTCAAAATGGCATTTTTACTCACCAAATTCATGAAAACGTTATTTTCTGAAAAACGGACAGGATTCTTTCATAAGGTAAAACAAACTATTTACCAACTAAAACAGTTTAGAGTAAAATCTGATTTCCAAACAAAAATGCATCACATAGTTTACCTTGTACTGACACAGCACTTGCATTTGCCCGAGCATAATTCATCTTTCCCTCATTTTTCCAATCTCTACCATCAAATGAAATGATTGAAGTTGTCGCAACATTGTTGTTGTTTGGGTTCGGATACCCACCAAAGAAAAACAGCTTGTCACCATGAAGCACCACAGCACTTGCATGACTCACATGCATTGGTGGCTGGCTTGTCTAATGCAAAAAACAGCTATCATAAAGAAATCATCTAATTGGTTGTGTCATAATTTGAAACCAACAATGATAATTTGAACCCTTTTTTAAGGACTGTGTGTTTTGTTCCAAAGAAATACCTACAAACACCATTTAATTTGAAAAAAATCAGAAAATAACTTTACCTCTTTTACTGATGTAGATGTAGACATCGAGATTTCATGAACAGAGTTTGTTGGTGTCAACAAGAATGCATCTTGTTTTCCTGAGTTTCAGACAAAATTAAATAATACACCTCAAATGAAAAATCAGTTTGTTACCATGGCGATTTGGTTGTTTTTCTATTCCTTCAGGTTTTAGATGGAAATGCATTGCGTCCTCAATAAGATCCCGACAATCATGATTTCTTTTCACTAAGGGCTGAAAAACACATTAACTCACCATTATTCTCAAAATAGTTCTTAAATTTCAGTTGCATATTTAAATACAGAACAATTCATAAACTGAATTACATTGATGGGACTTTAGTTTCAAAATACTCTTTTGTAAATATTGTTTTATTGCTTTTGTTACAGCTTACAAAGCGTTGGATTAAATATTTNCACAAATTAAGAAGACCAACAATTCAAATGTTTTTTTTTTAAATAAATCAGCCGATTATTCCTATTTATATAAATTTATATGTGTGTTAAAGGTTGACAATTATGTTATGGTCAAAAAAAGCATTAACAAGTGGTTGCAATATTTCTTCAGGCTACATATTGGAATTGTATTTTAATGAATTGCAATCAGTGTATGAGCAAAAAGACAAAACACATTTAAAAAGCATCTAAAGCCGACTGGTTTAAGTTGTTGGGAATCATTTATTTGGCCACTATAAGTTTTTAAAGTTTAGTTGTCATTGATAAATACGATAAATACCCTTCTGTTGTTTGCATTTGAATAAGATTTTTGAATATTAGTCTTTGTTAAAAACAAATTATTGAGTATTTGTATTCATGAATGCTTAATTTAAATTATATTATCACTTACCTGAACTGCATCAAAATTAAACTATATAGGAAAATATTAGCTCATTTCTAACAAAGCAAAAAGTTTTCGAAAACAGGATGTTGGTAGCAAAACCTGTGTTTAAATATAATTGACAAATAAACATTGCCCCATGTGTGGTTACTACAAGTATTATGATGATAACTGCAGTGTTGTGTTTACTGTCACCAGTCTACAGCAAATGACACAGGATCCAGCATAATTTAACAAAATAGATTAAACACATATAAAAGAACCTACTTTCCACAAGAAGCAGTGATGCTGTTTTCATCATTTCATTCACATTATCAACAGTTAACCTGATTTTGCCAGTGTAGATGAAATCAAGCACTTGTTCAACAGCATCTGCTGTTACTTCATTCAATCTCACAGTTTGAGAATATTTCTCTTTCATCTGTTACAAAATAAACTTAGTAATTACAAAATAAACTTAATAATAGCATAATATTCAATGGGGTGATGCATAAACACACCCACACTGACATTTGTTGTGAACATGGTCTTGAAGTAATCACTGTTTGAAGCAAGAACAATTCTATGAGCCGAAAAAATCTGCTTGTCAACATGAATATCGACATCGCAAAGTAATTTGTCTTCTCTGCTCCTAAAACCAAATTGTGGGTATTGTCAGCACAAGGTTTAATTCAGTATAATATTGATTTATGTTGGTCATAGAAAACATAATGACCTTTAGCCAAGTAGAGGCACAAAGTCAGTCAGAGCTTAATTCCAATTCAACATCAATACAAATACTGATAATATGGTTGAAAACATCAGCCTTCATTTATAAAACACCTGATGATGTGCTTGGTATAAATAAATTGGTTTGCAAAGTACACAAATATGCTACTGTCTGTATGCAAGCTTGGAATACTACACTATGTTTATTTTGTCATAGACTTGAGTGTCTTAGATCAGTGGAGTATGTTCTAACCATTGTCATTCCTTTTCCCTGCAATTTGATATAGTGTAGTACAACTTTTAATATTTCATATTATTAATATGGGTACATTCGCGCCATTAAAATCACCATCCTTTCCTTTGTACTACACCTATGCTTGGACTAAATGACATGGTTATGCAGATGTACATAAATAAGTTACTGTCTTCTGTATGTATGCAAGCATTAAGTATCATGTTGTTTTCTTATTATTTGCACACATGAAGAATAGCAATAAACGAAAAACACACGTACAGCTGGATTTTTGTCCGAAACTTTTCTCCATAGTTTTCACACGAATACTCCTTTTCATGAGACATGTTTGTGAAGCTCGATAGCAACTAAAACGGTAAACGTGACACTAAACTGCACTGACAATTATTGTTTTATAAATTAGAAGCAAATTCGAGTAAGTTTAAGTGAAAGCTGTTTTCAAGTAAATGATATTTTCTTCTGTAAAAACAAAACGATTTTTATGATTGTTCTTAGATAACGAAACAAGTGTTTTCTCTTCGGGGGTTTCCCTTCCATAGAAATGTTAACAATTTGCGCTGCTGTAAGAATAAATTTATCAGAATATGCCTTTTCGGTTCAGTATGAAGACTTGCAGTTACGCATAACTTTCAACTGGAAGGGGGCCATGATGACACGTAATTGCCTTCTTCTATTTGTTTTGATGTTTAACTGGGATAAAACTGGGATCGTCAACTTTACGTTAGTTGGTTTTAGAAATGACCATGGTTGTTGTCTTATGGCTGCTGCTTCAATTTGATGAGCTGCAAATGGTAAAGCCATCACATTAGGTCAAAATTCGCCAAGTTGACAATCCTTGTACACGATGACGCTCGACTAAGGTAACCATGCTGGCGGGACAAACTTCGTGTTTGTTGACAATGACAACACCATCCTCTGTACACAGCCTGTTACCGCAACTCCAGTCAAGTATTTTTAGCGATTCAACTAAGTAACACGCTTGGGACATACCTGGTCTAGATAATATTAAAAGTATACCAAAACCTGCAGTCATGCTCATGTTTTCGTAATTGACTATGCAGCAATGGCCTTGTAAATAATCTAGGCCAATTGTACAAGAATCTGCCACCTGTAGAATAACTAGTAGCCTACATGTGGGCCTAAATTGGCTTCAACTATCGCAACTCTCACATCGAGAATTCTAACCCCAGGTCGTTTGGTTTACCATTGACCTCCACAACCGTGTACGTTTGGGGACATGACGAAATAGTTGCGGGGACGATCGTCTTTCCACATGTTTAAAAAAGCTTGTCACGTGTCGTTCGGGGTCCGACCGTATTGCGGCGAAGGGCTGCCTGAGCGGTTTTGGTCAGTTTTGTTTCTTGCCCTTCCACGATTTGGTCTAAGATGTTACGGTCCAGCGTCTTATCAATGGAGCGAACTTAAAGTTGGGAGCGGGTTGAAAGCCAGTGAAGAGCATCGCAGGATCGCGACAGGCGTCACCATAAACTTGGTCGCCTGTGTATTTCCACAATATTCCAGAAAAAGCGAATTATAGAGATTTATTATTGCAACACACGTCGCAACCTAAACTAGGTCGCCTGTGTATTTCCACAACATTATAGAAAAAACGAGAAAAGAGCCATATTATTACACAACACGCAGCAAACCTTGAACCTGACCAATCAGAGCGCCGCCTGCACCGCGGCGGCCTTCCATCCCATCCATATATAAACCGCACTATTTCCGGTCAAAAGGTATTCGCGCTAAAAACACTGACTAGGCAACAGCAAGATACACCGGAAAAACAAGGAAGTTAGGCAGCGACACCGAAGACAGACGAAAAGCAAGAGAGCCAAGCCGCGACACTCAGGACGGGAAAATAACGAGAAAGTCAGGCTGCGACAATCTAAGTCAGAGAATTGTAAATAGTTGAGCAACGAAAGCAGCCGCAGCGTCAAGTAAAATCTCGACAAAGGAAGCAGCGTTATACGCAGCGCATGTACTCAAGAAGTTTATGCATAATCAATATTTATTCGCCATTGTTCAAGACTAGCCGTCTCTTGCAAGCATAATTAGCAAAGTGCGCGTATGTAATCAAGTATAAACGAGGGTAAGAAATAGACTGTCGGGTGAAGATACTCGCACACGCCGGCGCGATAGCACCGGTGGGCCTCCACGATAGCGCAGTAGAGCCGGCAGAATTAGCTAAGCAATAAACCTTTAAGTTACAACATAAACGAGTTAATTAGATAGGACCCACAATAGGGGTTTGGCAATCAGTATTTTGCTGTTAATCTACTCATATATTAATTGCTAATGACTGTTATTGTTTTCTATGACTTTCTATTTGAATAAGCTGTTAATTGTAATTAAATACTGGACATATTCTTAANAGATACTCGCACACGCCGGCGCGATAGCACCGGTGGGCCTCCACGATAGCGCAGTAGAGCCGGCAGAATTAGCTAAGCAATAAACCTTTAAGTTACAACATAAACGAGTTAATTAGATAGGACCCACAATAGGGGTTTGGCAATCAGTATTTTGCTGTTAATCTACTCATATATTAATTGCTAATGACTGTTATTGTTTTCTATGACTTTCTATTTTAATAAGCTGTTAATTGTAATTAAATACTGGACATATTCTTAAATGCTGAAATCTTAACAAACCAACGATGTAACAAACGGAATGAACGTGTGATTTGGAATCCCGGAGATCCACCTCGGAAGTTCGCAAGACAGCACAGTCCGGGTTATTAGCACTTTATAACACCACATACTGTTTAACCGACTTGGACGACAGCATCTTGAAGAACTCACGCCTTGCCCACACGCACCTACACCCCGCGTACCGTGGCACTAACTGCACTATTTCAAACACAGATTAAAGTTCATTGCTGTATCTTGATCGTCGTCACTCAAACCCAAACAACCCAAGCCGTCGTCACCCAAACCAGTGATCAGGAAACGTAAAAAGTCACGAATGGCTGCGATATGTATTATGGTATTTACACTGATGCACTTGAACCCAACTCAACCCTCCATGTGTTCTTATTATCGCGTGTACGTCTGAGTTGTCACCCAAACATACGAGGAATCGGAAGAGTGTCTGTTTTCTCTGTACTGATATTCCTCTGTGCGACAGTTTTTGCTTGGTGATTATATTATCCACTAAGTTGGGTGTAACTGCGTAACGTGAAAAT
>QXVZ01029125.1:0-26493 GCA_008931825.1 Phallusia fumigata
GTAAAGTAAATGTCATGGAGTCGGGCTTTTACCGTCTTAAGTGCGTTCTGTATTTATTCTAGCTTCAGACATTTCATAATCTTAAACATATATCTAACTTTAACAGTTACCGACGCTGTAAAAGACGGTTTCGTCACCATGTGGTACGACCACGCTTCTCATACCGGGCACTTTTTGAACAGCGTAAATGTTAGATAAGATCAATGCGATGCTGTGGACAATGATATCTTATTGATCTAGAATCGAGATTGTATCTAAAATCACCGAGGTCTCGAAAATTTCGTCAATTTACGCGGAGAACTAAACGGCATCTGGTAACTCCTTTGTTCGCTCCGTGTCGCTGGGTCAATGCGACATCTTATCAAGATCAACTTAGGTATCCAGGCACTTATCGCTGTTTCAGGTATTTGTTGGACTGGAACCTCACAAACCGATTCGTTTTATGCTGTGATTTAGTACAACGCTTTTGCCTGTTAAAACTGCAGAGAGGCAGGCAGCTTGACGGCAGATTTTTAAGCGTCCATACGGTCAAATCAAGGATAAAAATAAACAGACAAACCAAGTAATACAAACTGTAATACCTCTTAGTACGTATGTATAAAACCAACTGCGTCCATGGTTCTTAACTATTTCACAATATTTCCGTATCGTAGTTATCGTTTTCGTACCAATAAATACAACTTTTATGATAAGGGTCTTTAATAAATTCCCATTGCTGGTGCGTCGAAAGTCTAACCAACTTTTTAAATGCGTTTCCTCGAAAAAAGTTTGAGAAACACTGAATTACGTGTAAATTATTCCCAACCTGTTTTAAGTTTACATTCATGCACATTACCTGTGAGAGCGTGTGCGGTTTTCATTGAGAAGTTCAGGCAAGAGACTGCTAAAGCGATTAGCCACTCCTCTCATTTCTTGTGCCCCATATTCAGTAAGATTTCTGTTGGCATACTTGTCGCACCAAATTTTCCAGTCACGTAGCTCCTGAAACAAAAATGCTTGTTAAACTTTTTAACTGGACTATTAAAATAAAAAATTCTAATTATGTCGTGCAGTACATGGATGTTATTAATATGAATGTAACGTTGTAAACTAAGCCTAAACAGTTTGCCCAATGTTTAACTTTTCTTCGAAATGCAAAGTTCCCCCTAAAACCTTCAAGGACTATATAAATAATAAAAAATACTTCACCTCTATGTCTTTTCTGCACAATTGCGCAGTGCCGGTCGAATTTATCTTTTTAGCCAACTCCAGCAATTCCTCTAATTCCTGAACAATATCCCCGTTTGGCAGTCTGGCTCCGTGTCGGATTAAACCGTACACAAACACAGGCGAGCATCCTAAAAAGGTAAAAAGAAATAAACTAAGGCGGAGGAGCCAATATATTCTAGTGTGCTTCATTACATACAAAGTAGATTCCTAACTTATTCTGTGAACTCAACATGAGGTTTTCGCATTAATTGTGTTGTCTGAATTTTGCATGTGCATTCGTATGAAAAACTATTTTGTTGTTTATATTTCTGGTTACCTTAGGTGTTTATGAAAACCTATGCTTGGGTTGAAGTTTTTATGCATGGATTTGTAGTTTACTCTTCTAATGCAACTAATGTTTGCCGTCATCTACGAAGTCCTGCAAGGCCACAGGCAAAATTAAAAAGGAAATCTAGCCACTACATGTTTTTGTAGCAACGCAATAACTATTAAACTGATACAGAAATACAATGATTACGTTCTATGTTCGTGCAGTGGACATTCGTATGTCTTGTATCACAGCACAGTTTCTATTAAATTGCAATTTTAGTGCACTTTTTTTAATTCAGTACAAGTGCAAACCTTCCGGCGCTCTTGACTCTTTCAACGGAAGTCTTCCTACCACTTTCCGATACAACGTCTTCGTCCCAAAAAGTTGGTAAGGGCGCTGTTGGTCGGAGCACATCGCATGACAGCTCCCAACTACAGCAAGTGAAACCAACATCCAGAACAAGTTAGTCATTGCGCAAAGTCCTATCCCCTGCCTCTAGCAATACACCTGTAACTTGAATGACCGACAAACTCCATTCACCCTGTGTTTAGGCGGGATCAAGTAACCGACGTTTTTTTCGTTTTGCCCCAAGGGCCACCGCGTCTGTCGCGAACTGAATGATACGTCGCGGTTTTACAGGCTTTCCGATCTCAGATAACATCTTCTTTTCTTGGTAGCATGGTGTTGTTGGTTTTTCAGGACGAGTATATGATGTAACACGACATGGATTGTGTTAATTACCTAAATGCTGTTTTTACCGAATGTTTATTTTGCAGCAAACAAAATCAGCCAGTAAAATGGGACTCACAGTGAGCCAAAACTTAGGTTTATTGTGAATCAACCCAGAAAACATGAACCTCAACCTTAAATCATGTCGTTTTGTTTAACACGATTACATTCAAATTTCATGTTTCGTGTAAAAGCCATCATATACAAAACATTCAAACTTGATCTTTTCATTTTTAAGTGCACTCGTTAAAAAGAGGCAAAACGAGTCATTTTTGTAATTTCAGCATTTCTGATGAAACCAAAGTAACACTCACCTCTTTGATCGAAAATGTATCCCTTCAATTTTTAGTTTGCATTCAAGCTTTCTTGCATTTTTCTAAAATACAAAATATCCATATAAAAAACAACTTTGTCTCGATGCATCGCTGTACCTTCCTAATGGCACTGCAACAAAAAGCCTTCAAAGCCAAATCGCAACACAGAAGTCACTCGACTGACGACTGAACCACCGGTTTGTGCCGTAATTGCACCTGTCAATATGCGAGGGCCAGCTGTGCCTCAAACACATAACCAATCAGCGCTTTTAGCAAGTGCCAAACTCGCCACGTTCTTTCGTGTTGCACACGTTCTTTCGTGAACTACTGCGAGTTCATGAGGCGTTTTACCTCAGGACTGTCAAGAAACGTACAAGTCCATAAGTTTGTACCTCCACTGTCAATAAACGTAAGAGTCCCGCCAAAAGGAATGAGGCATCGTGAAAATGAAAAGTCGACAATCCATTAAGAGTGTATCGAAATAATGTCGCAACAACGACAAGACACATTGACCCGTTTGTAACATTACGCATGAGTTGCACGTAACAATTTCCGAGATATTGTTACACAGATATCTGACAGCGTCACAAGTTAACAACAAATGCGTAAGCACCGAGCACACCGGAAAAAATCACGTGAAAGTACGTTTCTTCTTTGTGTAATTACTTAATACAGCTAATGTTTCATTCCAAGTTTGAATATACAACATACAGCGATACCCAAATTGGTCACAAGGCAATAAATAAGTGATAACAGGCGATTGTACAAACAAACACACTTTATGCGGCATATTAAATAGGTGGTAAAATCATGCGGATAAATTACGTCATTGCACAGTTTCTTTTTTTGGTTTTTGACTCGTTAAAATGTTTCCAAGCCAGTTCACCTAAGTTGTGAAACACGTGATCAACTCCTTGTCCAGTCAGCGCCGAGCATTCCACGTACTTTGCCGCTCCTATCTCTGCTGCCATCTCGTGTCCTTGCTCTTCACTATGAATCAATTGTTAAATTGCGAGTCGTTGGAATTTCTTGTTAATTTTCCGTTTCATTTTAAAATTTTCTTTCTGGGATTAGCGTAGGGTTACGATAAGAACATTTTTTTGTAAAGTACCTTTAAGTACCTAAGTTAGAAAACTTGGAATGTAGGGGGGAGAGGGCTTCGCCTTTGCCTACCAAGCAAACAACTAATTACTTATTATAACGTAACCTACAAACGTACGTAATAAACTGTAGATCTTTTTCTTTCATTTCCTTTATTTTTTCTTCATTCGTCCTCAAGTCACTCTTACAACCGACCAAGAGGATCGGGACGTCGGGACAGTGATGAGACAACTCGACAATCCATTCAGTTTTGATGTTTTCGAACGAGTGTTTCCAAGCAATGTCGAAACACAGACAGAAAACATCGGTCGCTGGGTAACTCAGAGGTCTTAACCTGTTGGCACAAAGCACTCAGTCTCTTATGCCAGGCAGTTGCGCAAGTTTAGTTGCTTTATTGAAGTTTCTGATAGAAAACTAAAGGACTTGCGTTTATTCAAGTCTTTGGTTTCTTACTCCTAAATGCTTTTTATGTATCAGTGTAGGCAAATTAGCTAAACGCTATGATAGGATTAACTATGTCAAACTAAGTTTTGAATGTTTTAGAAGTATAGCAAAAGTAGATTTAATACATTTTTTGATAACTTCTTGGTAGTTTGTTGCACAAAACTGTTTAAAAATTCGCTTCATTCGTTTAAAGGTTTGTTTTTAGCAGAGGCGAATTACGAGAAGTGAAGTCAGCAATATTGATTCTTTAATCAAAACAGGTTTGGCCATTACAGCGATTTTTACCGCTAAAACTAACCACCAAAAAAATCTAAAAACGCAAAGTGGTGGCAATGATTACGAGAGAGAAGCAGGCGCACACTGCAATGTCTCGGAAACTAAAAACGATAGGATTATAAAATTTTTACCTATATTTTAGGATATTAAAATATTCTATCACTTAAAAGTATTTTTAAAAAACAGTTTGTGCCCTGAAATGTTTGAATAACCTAAAAATTGTGTCAAAGTTTCAGAATCGAATCGTTTTTAGTTTCCGAGATATTGTTACGTGCGTCTGCTTTTCTGTGGCCCATTACAACCTGTTAATCGGTGCACTTGGTAATTCACTTGACGCGTCGCTGAAAACTTAGAATAATGCAGGTAACGCAGTACCTCATCTAAACTCGTTACCTACGGTATTCATGTATTTCATTCCATCTAAACGCGTTACTTGCGGTATTTATGAGGTTCACATCATCCAAATAGGTTTCTTGTAGCATTTAAAACATGTTATCTGCGGCATTTACATTGTTTTGACCATTTAAATCGGTTACCTGCGTTATTTATGAGTTTCGTCGCATCGAAACGGGTCACCCGCGTGTTACCTGCAGTATTTACAATTTCGTTATTTTTCCCCATTCAAATGCGTTGCCTACAGTATACGAAGTTTTGCCGACGGACCAAGCGAATTACCAATCGCACCAAGTGCATCAGCAGTATTCGAAGGCACCGCATGACAATCTTACAGATCCACACAGCATGAATTCCTCACCTATGGTAATCTTCGCCACCAGCCGTGTCGAATGCATAGAATAGAACAGTTTGTCCGTCCACATTTTCCTCGTACACCTGCTGGTCGAATACTGTAGGTACGTAGTCGTCAGGAAACTTACCTACAGCGCGTCTTATCAGTAGACATGTTTTTCCACTTGCACCATCTCCCACCATTACAAGTTTGCACTTGAAAATATCAAGGAGATAAATTGGAAGAAATTAAACTGATGTGATTCTATACATAACACAATCTCATATATGAGTTATAACACTGATTCTTTAAAATGTGTGAGTTCAACTTTTTTCCACATGAGTGCTTATAAATATCCTTGGACATGAGTGCTCACAATAAGACGGAAAGCCAATGTTCAGTCGTTATTCCTAGTCAGATGCCAGGCACAACCGTACATGGCGGTGCCAAAGTTACAATTCAATTAAGTACTTTTAAACAGTCCATGTAAGGTTAACTTACATTGCTTTTGGTCGATAATGAACATAACATACAGCCTTTATATTTACCAAGTTTCGCGAAGAAAGTCTGCTGTCTAGATTTTCCATTCCGAACAAAGTACCTTCAAATCTAAACCTTTGAACTACTGGCTAACTTACAAAAATCGAAACTTCAATTTTCACACGAATACCAGTAAAGCACATCAGCCAATACTGTAACTAAATCAAATTCCGCACAACCCAACTGCGCGCTTGACTTTAAGGCTGCTGGTCAGGCAAACGTTTGAACAAACAAGCATCCCGCGAAGCGAAGTTACACATCTGCTCGCAGCCATTACTTACAAAGCAGCGGACGCCGAATGCTTTGTTTTCCGGTTGACGTCACTCGCTTGTCGAGGAAAGGAGAAAAGTTCTTAACGCCAAGGATGGCAGTACGTTGGTACAGTACGCAGCAAAAACATCAGAATGTACGGTACGGTGGTGCGGTACGCTCTTCGCAACGAGGTACGTGGTACACACAACTCAATACGTACGGTACCACATAGTACTGCCAACCTTTCCAAGGGCAGTTAGTTGCGGTACGCAGCACATATCATTCAAAGAAACGGTACGCCCTTCATAAAGGGTACTTTTTTAGGCTTTTTGGTAAGGGATGTACAGTATAAATAAAAAATACCCTCCAAATGTTTTACGAATGCCTGTGTTGCATCTTTTTGTACTTTATGGTGATACATAGCGTACATTGAAACGGTTTGTTCATTTTCTCCTAATCCGCTTTTTAGTTGCTGATAGCTTGTTACGAAAACATGTAGAAAAGTAACAAAAATACCTTAATCTATTAAAAAAAGTACACTTGAGGGTGTCCTGTAGACTTTATTGGAGGTTTTTTAATTCTCACGCCTATCTGTTGTTTCAAACTTTAACATCTAGGCTACACTTAATGGTTACAGGACATCTTATGCACCAACGTTTTCAGGACAATAAACATCGGAAATGTCCTTCAGTATTCTTTACTCAAGAAAAGTTATTCTAAAAGAAAAGCGTGAATAGATTTTACAAACCGTGTAAAAGCAAAATCACACAAACATTTGACAAAAACCTTAAACGCACAAATACATAGGCACAGGATTGTCGCAAAAAAACAATTACATCACAGTACATTTATTTTTTCTATTATAGTATTCAGACATATGTTTCTTGGCCAGTTCAGCTGATTGTTGAAACAGGTGATCAACCCCTTCTCCAGTCAGCGCCGAGCATTCCACGTACTTTACCGCTCCAATCTCTGCTGCCATCTCGTGACCTTGATTCTCACTAAAAACAAGCAGCACTTTAACGTACTCTGTAAAGTGTATGGTGTAATGCCAGTGCTTTGTGATATAAGAACTCCATTTCAAAACGACCTTGCCTACAATATTTCTGCTCGTGGTCATATGATAGTTACTTATGTCTTTCACTGCGACACCAGCTTCATGCAGTATCCAGTAAAAACTGTCAAGCAAGTCATGCAAGTCCAAACCAAAAAGCTAAAACGAAAATAGCATGTTTTTCCATTAAGTAGTCGTTAGTCTTACCACCACAGTAAAGATATATATTTCCAATCGTTCCTATAAAGCAATTAGGGTCTACACTTGCTCTATTATCAGTGTACACTTAACGAGCTAATGAACAGAAATATAGCTTAGTGGGCCGCATAAAGACCTAGCGGGCCGCGTGTTTGTGACCCCTGCTATAAAGTGACACACAAATAACGTACGTGATAAACTGAAGGCCTTTGTCATTCATCTCCTTTATTTTTACTTCATTTGTTCTCAAGTCACTCTTACAACCGACCAAGAGAACCGGGACGCCGGGACAATGATGAGTCAACTCGACTATCCATTCAGTTTTGACGTTTTCGAACGATTTTTTCGATGCAACGTCGAAACACAGACAAAATACGTTGGTGCCAGGATAAGCCAAAGGCCTAAACCTGATGATACATATGTTAATCTTTAAACTTTCATAAGCTTGGTGTGTGGAGATAAATACAAACATTTAGTGTCTTGACAATTGTAGTAAATTTTTTAAGTTTTATAAACGTGTCAATGCATTGATGGGGCATTTCCCTGAAGCGACTATCAACTTTACACACCACGTCTGATCTTTACTATCCATAAGACTCTTGTGGAGAAAAGCACGTAGAAATTTTAAACCATTACTCAATGAATGCAATGAAAAAAAGGTTATAATTCACCTGCGGTAATCCACGCTACCAGCTGTGTCCCATATATGCAACTGAACAGTTTTTCCGTCTACTTTTTTCAGAAAGTAACACTGACTGTAAACTTTAGGCACATGGTCTGTGGGAAATTGATCGGTGCCGTGTCGCATCAGTAGACACGTTTTTCCGGTTTCATCATCTCCTACTATCACGAGCTTGCCCTTAAAGTCGGATAACAACAGTTTAATATCAGATCGGAGCTTATTAAGTGCACGAAAGCACTTACAACGCTTTGGGGAATGAACTGCAGCACTTGACAATAACGAAGTGTTCACAGCAACAAAACTTACATTTTTAAAAGTAACATTTTGAACCAAGTCGAAAAATACCTTACTTGTGTAACAACAAATGTTATAACTGTATTGATTGTTTTAAGAAAAGTCTTTGCCTAATGAGGTAAACTTTTTCATGCTCTTTGAGGCTAACCGGTAGCTCGCTGCAGATATAAACTAGAACATGCTTATGTAGTTACCCGCAGAGGCGCAGCGTCGTCTTTGTCCTGCATTCACAACACTGAAAAAGAAATACTGCAAAACAAAGCCGCTCAGCTTTTAGCTTCGGTTACACAATAAAACTAATATTGTAACAAAGAAAGGAACCATCCAGCCAGCCGTAACGTTAGGCTGCCGGCCAAACAAGCCCATCTTACATGTTGATCTGTGCCCGTGACTCACGAAGCGGTGCACGTCGATGTTCGTCAGCGCTGTTTACGAGTGACGTCATCCAGTGGGGTTGAAAGATCTCGGTGTTGGCCCAGGTCCAAAAGGTGCTGTGTATCACGCTTTATCCAATATTGTAGCATGTTTTCATTTCAGAAAATGAACGTCCAATTTATACACTCATGATGTCATGGTGTGTTTAACGATATCGTATTCTTTATTAATCGGCGTTTTCCTGACGCTTAAAAATAATAAAAAAACGAGTTTATATGTGAACTGCATCAAGTAAAAATATACCTGTCTTGATTTGTACATCAAATATTTTATATCTACCTACATTTTCCGTCTTTTTATTATCGAGTATGCAGCTGGAAAAACTAAATCGAATCTGAAAAACAGTAGTCATTTAACACAATTATGAAAGTAAAATCAATGCATGATGGTACTTACATGAAAAATGGCTTGTTCAGTCTTTTGCTTGAAAAGGTCACATTTAGGTTGCAGTGCTGTGCTTGGGAAGTTTGGAAAACTACTTATTCCTGGAAACTTACCGTTGCGCCAAAAATAACATAAAAGACCTTGTTCTGCTTTGAGCTCAATTTATCGCTTCCGATTCAAACACACAGTACTCGAACATTCACATCAGTTGCCTATCATCATACACACACATACACCAGCTTTTCCTTTGCGCGAGGACTTCAAACCTTACCGAATCTATTGTGGTGGAAAAACCGTACTCGCCGAAACGCAGTTCATTAGTTTGGTCGCTGTCTGAACCTGAAAATAAAAGTAATTGTCAGTTTTTTTATATTTTGAAAGCGCAATGTTCAAAGTTTAGGCACAATCCACGGCTTTAAGTAGTCTGTATAAGACAAAATACTTGTGCGTAAATGCGTGTTTTATTTTAGTGTGAAATATGAGCGATTTTGTATTGGTCTTCGTCATGTCTAACAAGTTACATTTTGTACGCAATGACGCTATTCTTCCTTTCACCTCAAAATGTAACTTTACGCCGCTTTCCCGAGTCATTTTTGATGTTAAAAAACTGTCAAACGTAAAAAAACGTTTTACACACACATGGCCTGGATTGTATTTTCTCATTAAAGAATGTAAAAACGTATCAAAAAATCTCATGAAAAAGCGGTGCAGCTTCCGTATTGCTATGAAAAACGCGCATAACAAAATGAATTACCTTCCAAAACGCTGGCACGAATCTCAGTGAAAATGCTTTGAACAATTGAGTCGAGTTTTGAAAAGTCGGTAAGTTGGTGGACTCTGTCGTTGTTTCCGATTTGGCCGTTTGCCACTATCTGCGAGTGGTAAAAAACAATGCAGTAATGTGTATATGTACAGACTATTGCAAATGCAAATCGTGTCCTTAGAGAACAAATCCTTAGGTTTCTGCACATATTAAAGTACTTTTTCAGTTAAAGATGGTTTAACCAAAATATGTCAATTTGGAAGGGTATGTTTAATTAAAAAGATAAAACACGGATGTTTTTTGTGTATGTATTCACTAAATGCAAGTTCTCTGGCAGGTACGTTTTTTCTTCAAGTTTGTGACATTTAAGGCATTTTGTAGCTAAGCGACATTATACCTTAGCTCAAAAGGTTTTGCATTTTAACTTTCGTGTATTTTTGCATTTTTACATTTCAGTCTGTTGGGTGCAAGATTCTTAGTGTGGGGGGTGCTCGTACCTCTACGAGTTCCTAGGTAAAGCAGATTCTGTGCCAGAATAAAGCCAATTTATATGACTGACAAAGGAAAGCTTTCACTATTAGCAAAGGTAGAAGTACAGAAATGACTTTATTCTTGTAAAAAGAGTTCGAGTGGGAATACCAACCAATTGGACTGTTTTGTCTGCTGAAATGTTGTAACACGAAAACATTGCTTTATAAAAACGTGTATCGAGAACTTTTTGTCTTTACATTTAAGTGAAACTCACCTGCAGTTCTGTGAGGTCAGCAGCGCCGACTCCTACTGATATAGCTGTGATATTTTGACTCTTTAAGTACATTGAACTTGAGTTAAGTAAATGTGGATCGACGGATCTGAGAAAAATCGGAATCGTGTAATTCCGGGAAATGAGTTGGATGGAATGTTTTCACTTTTAGATTTAAGCACTAAAAAATGGAACTTACTCCCCATCGGTCAGTAAAATCATTACTTTCTTGTTGTGGGGGTCATCGTAATATGACGAATTTTTAAATGCCTTCGCTGCAATCGGAATAGCAGTTCCAGTAAAAGTGGTGCCGGCTTGTAGAACGATGCGATCCAAGGCGTTCTGAGAGAGGAAAGATGGTTACACCTTCTCTACTTTTCATTCATGGTCGACTATTTTCGACATTCAAAGCAAAAAAACTAAACATTTACACCCAGTATGTTAACTGCCCACCCATCGCAAGCATGCCTGGATCAGCTACCGAAATACTACAGTATTTATGGCTTACCGAAAAGTCACTGAAAACAGTGTACTGGCCGATATCAATTTCGGTCACAACGAAGCGAAATCCGCTGTGAAAAGAAAGAAATGCTAATTTTGTATTTCAAAAAATATGTCATCGTTTACATTAATATACACGCCTTATCCGTAAAAAGTGATGGCGTTTAGACTGCAAAACAAAACCTCCTCGGACCTGTATATCGCAACCTGTGGCCTGTGGCCTGTGGCCCAACTTCTTCTTAAGATGTTAGAAGCCCAATTATCATCCGCAAAAATTAAGAAACTGGTCGATTGTTATCAATAGCAAGTTTCCACAGAAGTGCATGTTGAAACAAATCACCATAATAGTTCATAACAATGCTGGTTTGTGTCATAACAAGCTTGAAATAGGGGACGCTTGCCAAGGGGATGAGCTGGTGGGCCAGGAGATTTTTTCGAAATGTAGGTCGCATGAGAAAAAAGGTTAGAAACACTGCTTTGAAGAAATGGTTTATTACATACATATATATACATATACTTTTACACATATATGTATATATGTGTGTGTGTGTGTAACAATTACAATGCTATTCCTCTATTCCTCGAGCCAATCTAGTTTAGCAGTTCAATAGTTAAGCAGGATAGAGAGCAAACAATACTTTATGTTGCAACGTACAATTGCGGCAGCCAGGTCGAATATTGGACGACGCCGACTGAGGCGGAACCTCCCTGGGAAATGTCAAACTTTCTTGTCACATTTTTCACCCATTCCTTCACAATTTTGAAGTTGTCGCCACGAATGTTGATGGACGATGATCCGTCCAGCAAAAAAAGAATGTCCACGTGCGAGTGAGGACAAACTGAAAAAAGGAGGAAAGCTACCATTAAAACAGGAATCGTGTTTCGAACGCAGGGTTCCAGTTCAGAAATTCTCTCTAAATGTTAAAGACTTCGCGTGCCATGTTGATGACGTCACATCTTAATGTCTCTGCGTTTATTAGGCTAATCGTTACAATCTGTAAAAGGCAGGTTAGCATGTACACGCGCACTGCACCTAACAACAAAATAACAAAAAAGGAACACACAATTTGGGTCAAAACATATTTTGGAATATGAACTCATCATTGATGAGGGCTACTCCAGGAAAGATCTACATGTTGTACATTAGTTTAGGTTACATGGTCCACTCAAAATTTTGGGCCGACAACGCTATTGATCACTTGGCATGCTAACTATGGCACATGTGGCAGAGTTTTTTCCCTCCCTGCTTTGAAAGTTGCAACGTAGTTAAAAGAGCAACGGCAGCTCACCGACAGTTTGGGTCAAAGCTTCTTTCCAGACCTTTCCATAGTTGTTGGAGAGATAACAATGACCCAGCTGGTGGACAGTTGTCTTGCACAAGGTTTGTCTTAAAGTTGCACAAGCCTACAAAACAAACCACTTCGTAGTATGGACACATTTGCATGCTCAAACTGGGTTGTCGGGCAATTTGGTGACGTCACACATTCCTTTTTCGTTGACGTCACAGATTAATTAGTATTTTCAATTACGAGTTTATACATGCTACTCCGCGCTAATACAGACAAATACTCGAAACCCGGTAGAGTAACAGTTACTCGGCTTAACAAACAAGAGTAGTCGTAACTCGGCGCGGATAATGCTACTAAGCTCCCTTTGGGTGGCGAGTACTGATTAACTGCTACTTGGCGAGTTATGCTTCAAAAAAGAACTTAATTTATTGTTTAGTCGATAAATAATATCGCAAAGCAACCGAGAAGGTATTGAGAAAAAATTCAGTACATGGCTCAGTACCACTCGTAGTTACAATGAGTAACTTACCACAAATGTGCCAGATGCTGGCTTGATGCCAACTGCTATCCCGAACCCATCTTGGGGCAAAGTGGGTGGAGAAGTTGGAGAAACATCAACGCAGGATTCATTCTTTATAAGATGACATCGATAAATGCGACCAGGTAAGGAAGCGTTCATTGGGTTTTCGGTACATCCAGGACAAGTTATCATCAACCTGCAAAATTAGGATTAATAACTTAAACAAGAAAATGTTGTGTTAGAAAAGGTAATTGTTTGCTGATCAAAGCGATGTTAAAATTGGCTGCTTAAGTAAATTTACTGTTGATATGCATGTTGAACCTAATAAAGATAATTTCGAAAATATCCCATAATTGGCTGCACGAAACTCGTTAGAAAATTGGTTTTAGAATCAGAATGATGTCCTAAAAGGCAGTTGTCAATACGTTTTTAACTTGAAGGCTTACTTGTTTAATCTTTTTTCGATTTCAAAAAAACTTCCGAAGAACCGAGACACATTTTTGCCATCTTTCGGTAAAGCTACCACCTTGTCGGTCTGATATTGTATGTTGTAGGCTAGAGAATTCGAAAACGTGGCAACAAAACAGATTGCCCAGGCTAAACGATTGAAAACTTCCATGAGCAAATATCAACGCCACTCTTCGACCAGCTACGCTGACTAACTGACTGGCAAGGTGCTAATATCAAACAACTTTGCGAAAGGAAGTGAAAACTAGTTTAAAGTTGCTGATGTGAATCACGATCATATGTTTGTGTCCTAGAAAATCCTTTTTCCTAGTCATGTATGGCAGTTGACTAAAAAAGATCATTGACTGTAAACAAATGAACAACACAAATCTTAAAAATGCTTTTTTACATAAAGTTTTTTTTCAGGATCCCACAAATACCACTGTCTAACCTACATTAGCACAAAGTATGGGAGTGTAACCTGACATTTCACAATGTGTATCTTAAACCGTACTGCAGTTTTTTTGTGGTATTTTACTTTTTATTCTTGACCTGTTATGTACTCCAAGCTTCAACGTCAGATAAATCTATAGCTTATCGAACTTTTAATTTGGCAGTTTGCATTTTCAGTAACATGACAAAAGAATGAAATAAGCAATAGGACTTTGGCCATGTTTGTTTGATGCAGCAAATAAATCAACTCACAGTAATTTAGCATACAGTTACTTTTGTCATTCAAAAGAATTTAACTTTAACAATCTTGCAAAAAAAGCAGTATTATGTTTGGCATAATCACATTGAGATTTGTAGATAGCAAAGATGAGTAGAAGAAAAAGTACAAAATAGATAATTTTGGAAGATTATATATGACATATGGCACTCGTAACAAATGTTCAGCTTTTAGTTTACATGTTACGCTGTTGCTGTTGGTGTATATTATGGGAACTAATTAAAGAGTTGGGTTTGGTAGTATGGTCAAGAAAATCCCAATTTTTAATGGTTAGAACAGACCTAGCTACAAGCTACCACAGATTCTATAAACTTCTGATTGGATTTTACAGATGCATTGAACAGTGATAACAACATAATACAGAAAATACAATATATATTGATCAAAAATCATTTCACTTGAAAACTTTAGCATGTTATGGTTATGTTGTCTGGTTGAATGCATTCATTGCAATAATTTAGGAGGTTTTTGGAAACAGATTGATTATTTTAGTCTTAATCAAACAACATGGAAATCACATCTGGTTTAATCTGATCCTCAACCAATTTTTCATTTGTTTTTCCCCAAACCATCAGTGTCGGAACACCAGTGAGTTTGAACCTTTTGTCAGTGCGGAAATTGTTGCTTTTATCCTTCCAGTAATCTCTACCACCAACAGAGCAGTAAATAAAAACCACGTCGTCGGCGTTAGGAATGTCACTAAGAGCTTTTCGCACCACCGGTTCCTTTACAACACAATCAGGACACCAACTGTTTCCAGAAGCATCTTTATCGCCGCAAAACATGCACAATATAATTTTGTTTTCTTTCTCCAGTTCACTGACTTTGGACAGAAAATCGTCGAACCCTTGGGCCTTTATTTCTTTCACCATTTTTGTCTTAATTAGTCACTCAAATAATAAATTTGACAGCAAAAAGCCAATCTGTAGCTTTGCGAAAACTTTCAGTTTGTGGATGACGTTGCCTGCGTGTCGCGCGTACAGCCTACAACAAACTTTTTGTATCACCATATAATACATCGTTTTTGCTTGCATGCGATATTAAAAATGTTGTTTATCAATTTTTAAAAACTATACAACACACTGATATTTTTACTGACTTTTAATCGGAGGTTCAAGAAAGTTGACTTGCGAATTTTGCGACACGCGACAAACATTTTGGGTATTTCCCTAAATCGAACCCGCAAATTAACTTCAATCCGGCTTTCGTGGTAATTTTTATTACCGTACGCAGACATACGTAGTAAAATAAAAAATGCTGAATTTGAAATGTTCTAAATCGTGCCAGCAGATCTAGAGGAAACGTATAAGCCAACAGCCAAGCCTGCGCCAAACATTTGCTGACGCCTAAAACTCAAGTCATATGTTTACATTGTTCTGACAATGCTTTTCAAATCTTTTGAATAGGCAACAAAACCCAATGTGTGAGGTGATAAGTTAGTTGGTTTAAATTTTTTCTACAGAACTCTCATTTTTCCCCTGAAAAAACTAGCCAGGGAGTGCTGATGATAAGGACTCTGCTAACCTTTGAAAACTCCTTGTTTGATTTTTCATGTTATTGCGTTACGAAATTTAATTTAGACCAACACATTAAGTTTCACCGGGTTAGAGTTGATGCCGCAAGGTTTTTGTTCGAAGAAACAAAAAATTTGTGGTGGGATTAGAACCGACAACATGCCTGGCACAAGGGATAAAAGACACCCCATACACCAACTTTCAATTTAGACCAGCTGATTGCTAACCCTCCGATTTTTCGTAACTTGCTCTTCGAATATGAAACACTTCTGCTGATAACTTGGCTGTTTTGANAGTTTTACCTGTTTATCCCCTTTTCTCGGAGATCTTTTCCTTTCAGATGGAAGTCACCCAAGTATGTTGGTGCCAAACACTTAATAAAGTCCTCCTCAATTCCACCAGCAGTTGTAACAAGGCAATCCACAAGGTTGTGTTGAGCCAAAAACTGAAGCGTTTTTCTTATTCCTACAGAAAGTGTAGGTTACTATGACTACATGTACAAGTTAAAACACTAGGAATTTATACAAAAGTTTGTCAGAGCTTCGAGATAATAGTTTGTCAAGATAAAAGGACGTTTAGTCAATGTAAATGTGTCCAGCCATGCGACTGCTGTTTGGGATGAATTTTCAACCACTTTGCGATCTGTTTAAACACCTTATAACTTGTGCAACTTCATTTTAGGAAAAGGTTGATAATTTATAGGAGGCAGAGTTTAAACACAAACTGTTTTACCTGAGGAAATCATGTTTGAAGTGTATCCCAAGAATATAGTACAGTTTGTCCTTTTTCTTTCAATAGGATTGAAATCAACTTTTTGTTTGTTGTCCTCTGATAATGGCTCATTTCGCGTTTTAATCTTGTGGCAAAACATTTATTTGAATACTACATTTTACTTCGTTATACATACTTATTTAAATTTTAGTTGAAACAGTCTAGCAATGAGAATGCTTTCAAGTAAAACAAAACTGAGACAAAACAATCACAATACAAAACAATGTTTGTGAATAAACTAAATCTACCTAGAATTTTTAGTTTTTGCACGCTGAAACTGCTATAAAATCTTTCAAACAGACAAATAAATGATAGCTTACCATTTTTTCAATCTCTTCAATCGCCCTGCCAAAGTTTGTTGACTGAAATCCTGAGGTGACATAAGTCCTCAAAAGCTTGTGGTAATCAATACCTTCATTAAAGTCATATCCATGAACTAACTTGGAACCTTCAGGCATTTGTTCACTTTTCTTCAAAACTGCTTTCATCACATCTTGTAGCTGATCTGCCATGCTTGAATATATCTTGTGGAATTTTCTTATACACAGATAAATCTGATAATTAAAAATCATTAGTAAAAAAACAATGCGCATTTCATTCACTGAAAATTAACATTTGCAGAACACAGAACATGCAAAAAACTGATAGTCAAGGGATTTAGCCTGTTTTGCACTATTGCAGAAAATTATAGACGTACGTCAGTTTATTTAAAATAAACAGGGTTTTCCCAGTGCGCAAACAGTTAATACGACTTTAGGATTAATTTTTCTCACGTGGGAAAAATCACAACTCATAGACATCATATCCAACCATAAAAACTATTTTGAACGTTTTTTCAGATTTATTTTCAATCCATATTTTTTTATTGCCCAATAACAAATTGCACATAAACAAACACTAGTTGGCACATAATCTGTTTTCAAAACTCAGCTAGTTTACCCACAAACTAATAGAAGTGAACAGGCTGCCCACAGATTAGGGCGAACTTATTTGCAAAAGAAATAAGTTTAGAAAAACATACAGTCGTTTAAAGTCAACAGAAAATTGCGAGATTTCACATTCTGTGAAAAGTCGCCTTATTTCAAGCAATATAAAGTCTGGTTCCACTATTTGTGTCTGATATGAAATCTGGTTCCACTATTTGTAAATTTAGTCTCGTACAACTGTTGACTAGCACTGCTTCTAACCAAATGGTGACGGCCAATAAGCCCTTTCACCCATTTTCTACGTATAACACCGTTCTACCATAAGGTCTGTTACCTTTCAAAATCGTTGTTTTCCAAGTTTGGGCTATACCTACGCTTTTTCATTGATCATTGCCATTTTTTATGCTTGGTGCTAAATCTGCTGAATAGGTATAATGATGAGCAAAATTACCAAAGGCTTTCAGATACGAGGCAAAATCATAAAACAGTTTGTTCCCAAATTGGCAAGTTTTGTCACTCAAAACCGTTGTGGCGAACAATTCATTACGTCATTCACGTGTGACGTCATTGTATCCCGAGCATTGACACAAAATGATCGGTGCTCGGCCCAACTTAAAGCTTTGGTCATAAGATCTACTTAACTTGTCTCAACTAATCAACAATACAAAATATTTACGAAAAAAGACCAAGAATAGTGGCGCGGTGCTCTGTTTACTTTTTCCACTCACGCACATCATCACAACAGCACACCAGCCATGCCATGCAACAACTTTAAGGCAAGACGGGACTTTTACTAGCTCCAAGTCGCTTATGACGATTTCCGTACACTTTTTGTTTAAACGGTGCAGTGGTTGCTCACAGCAAACATTTTATAGTGCCCAAAATTACGTTTCAGTAAATCCAAATCAACCTAAACGCTTTTCTTAGTTTTAAACCTATCCAAAGCAGTCCGTTTCGCTGCACTGTTTGTCGACGATTTCTCTTTAATCTCCTTCATCGGTGTTATTTCTGTGGTTACCGGTTTCTGTGCCACTTTAGCAACTGAATCCGATGTTAACAATTCTCGTTTTTTCTGCAGTTCGTCTCTGACTTTTTCCCGTAAAGCGGCGTCTTTCACTTTCTGTTTCCGTTTTTTTACGTTGCCGGTTTTACTGCGTCCCTTCATTTTGTAACGCGGTTCAAATTTCGGCGGTTCTGGCTTGTAACCCTGCAAAAGCACATTTTAATCAAACTATAGGTAAACGCCTGGTAATATATGGGGAATTTAGCAGCCTGTGTGAATTCACTTTTCTGCACAATTTTAATCGTAAATATTTTAAACATTAATTGAATAATGGACGGATAATGATGACAACACCTGACAGGTTTACAATACAATTTACTCATTCAAGTTTTCTGCCTGATATGTTTCAAATTTTTTTCTGCACATTTTAAAACGTACATATTTTAAACATATCTCTATGATGATGACAGTAGCTATTGTTGAAAAGGTTGTATTCGTATATACAAGTTCGCAGGCAGATTTCAATTAAATGAAAATACGAATTTTTTTTCATTTTTCAAGATAACAAGAAAGTTTTACAAAACAACTTAAAAGCACCTCTGCTCCAAACAAATTTTCTAACAGTGTACTTTAATTTTAACTGAGAAAACATTCACTGTACTTACCAATCTCTCCTCTTTGTCTTTTGCAAGTCGTTCTGCGCTCACGTGATCAACTCTAGCGATCTGGAACGGGTCCAGCGAGATCATGTCGGGCTGAATTTTCTCCAACAAAGCTTTTACTTCCCATTCTCGACGCTGTTGCTTGCTGCGATACGGGTTCGCTTCGTAAGCGTCGAAGTTCGGCTCTCCAGCGCCTACACGTGGCAAAAACGGTTATATTTAAAATACATTTCGGAAGCGGCAGAGAAAGCACATACACCCGTAGACTCCAGTCTACGTCCTTGTTTTGTTTTAGTTTTAACAATTTTAAATGGAAACTCTTTCCATCTCATTGTAGATGTATTGCAACCAAGCAAGGTACTGTAAGCTTGCTAAGTTTGTCAGAAAGGCTAATTTTGCAGAGGAATTTGGGTATTTATCTTAAACTGAGAAAGCTTCAAAACAGTTGCTGTGACGACTACGAAAAGGAATCTATTAGAAGTAAATGAAGAACAGTGAGTGCTTCGTACACTGGGACGCATGTAGTTGTGGTAAAAACGATTATTTTTTCCAAGCTTCCTTATTTTTTTTAACACAGAAAATACATAAACTTTTAAAACTTGATGGAAATGCGTACCAGTTTGGCAACACTGCGTGCAACTAGTGATTTAGTGTCACCTCGTGTTATCGCAAAGTTTGTGTCCGGTAACAACTTCCCTCATTATCAATTGTCCCGCAAAAATGTTATACTTTTCTGACTGCATGCGGAAAAAGTGTATTATTTGAAATACGCTTGAGAGCGGCAGAGAGACAAATTTGAGCGTCTAAAATACAGTTGCCATTTTGATGACAAACTAACAAGGCGTGTTACGAATTCAGGCGCTTATTTAAACAGATCCCTACGAAAATGACTTCTTATTTTGGCCATTGAACCAGTCAGTAAGCGTACGTAATGGTACGTCACCCCCAAACGTTTACACATATTCAACTAGAAGCGCACACCAACAAATGGCATTCAGATCACGTCGCCTGCAAATAATAAAATGCCACCTGTATACATTCTCATTAACACAACCACGAGCGAAGGAACAACAAATGCCATTCGGGGCAACACGCTGAAACGAGCGGAAATATGGTTAAAGCCGCAAACACCTGGTTAAACAGTAACCTATTTACGCGCTGGAATTTGCTAATAGCTACAAAAACCGCATCGGAATTTGTTTGTCCATGGGGATTATGATGTCTGCCCGCGCACAGAGAAAACTTAGCTTCGAGTGATGATAGATTGAAGTCGCAGACGCTGCGGCGTCGAATGCTTCTGCATTTGCGAACCTTATATGACCGAGAATACCTCACAGATCACTGAATTGGGTACACTGAGGTTCAAAAGTTATGCGATGTGGGCAAACTAGTGTTTCTCAAGCAGTGGGACATATAGCAGTTCGTAAATGGGCCACGGAGTTTGTAAATAGATCAGAATGTTAGAATTCTAAGTATCATGCACAAAAATTGGAAACTAGTGAATTATGTCCGACTGCAGGTTTTCCACAATGAGTTTTTATTTTACAAGAAGTAAAAAAGAGTGAATGCTGATGAAACAAACAGTGGGCAACGAGAGTTTTTAAAACGTTATCCGGGCCGCGTAAGATTAAAGGTTGAGAAGCACTGGTTCGAATGGCTTTCTTTTAGGCGAGTGCTCCACAACCGGTGTGCAGAAAGACGATGCTTGGTGTGCCTCAGTGTAACTGTAACCTAACAAGGTTTTTTGAACAAAAAAACGTTTTATCCTTGGCAAATTTGGCAAAAGTTGGGTAATTCGCTGATCTAAACATTGGTTAGACTGCCCACTATGCATTTATGATGTTTTGCAACGTCATTACATAAATTAGACAGAAAAAATGTATCCCGTTTTTGGAACGGGCCCCATAATTGATACCTTCGGAAGGCTTCCCTTGCGCAAAACGTAGTTTGAGGTGTGGGGCAAATATTTTAAAGTTTATAAGTAAGTGACAAAAAATGCAAAACACTGGTTTAGAAGAGAGTGTAAGAGATGAGAAAGGGTCAACACCCCAAAAGGGGGAACTATTCGAAACAGAAGGGCCAAACCCTGCTGCTCATGTCACAGTCATTTTGTTGTGTAGTTGGACGCAAGAAGATTAAGCCTCTCTAAGGTTACAAAGCCCAATTAATTAAAATTAAAATCGTAAAATGTAGTTGCAATCTGAATAGAAAGGCTTTTTTAAATAATATGACAGTTCATCAAACCCCACAAAAATGGAAATGTGTCAAAGCACGGGGAAATGATTGGCAGATTATTATTCAAAAACGCATATTGTACGAGCACCATGTGATAGCTGCTGCTGCTGCTGTTTATTGAGTGATGACGTACAACACACAGATGTTGCACATTGATTTGCACGTTTATTTAGCGTAAAGTGTTTGCCAAGTACTCGAAGGGTTGGTGGTTCTAATCCTAATCCTCTAACAAACTATTTAGGCGGCGTTTTTAACAACAGTCGATGTCAGTGTCAAAGAAAATCAAATTAGACAAATTAACACACATCTTCCAACAGACCTATATTGTGTAGCAATACAGTAAACTTACACGGAAGTCGAAGTGCCTAAACGGCAAATTATTGAACACACATTTCAGAGCCAACGTTGTAGGTAACAGTGCACCTGAAGCCAAACCTTGACATTGTGGACAAGATTTATCAACGTCGTACGATCAATGGCGGCGTGAAGCGATATTCTGAGAAACTGTTAAATTCAGTTAGGATTTCCCAAAGTTGCTTTGCCTCCGGGCATTACAACACACGACCGAGATTATACTTTTCAACCGAAATCAATTTGAAATTCGTGCAATTGCGGCACCAATAACCTTCTTCATTACAGAACCATACCCAATGTACGCCCAATGTACGGGGTCAATGGGACGAACGGCGTAATTTACAGCTGACATGGAGAGGTCACAATAAGGATATTGGCGGTTTCATTTTACCGCAAGTTCCTTGACTTCCAGGTCCTTGTGAAAACAGAACGCGTCCCGCTCGACCATAACAGCCCTCTTTATATGCATATGTTGTTATACGGAAAAGGCAAGGACTCTTAATCGTAAGAATTCGCTATTACATTACCAACCGCCTAGAGTTGAACAGTTGAGGGGTTAAACCTTAGTAAGGGACTTTTTTTAAATGCGAAAGCCAGTTGTGTTTATTGACCTGAAGATATTGACACGTAAGACCATGTTGGACAGAATTTAAGAGAAGGTTTTGTTTGGTATTCGTGCTTTATATACGTGTGCTACAGCAAAATAGCAAGAAATTTATGCTATATCTGTTTTTTTTAGATACGACTATTAACGCAATGTTATTAGGCATGTTTAATACGGTGGAAAAAGTTGAGTATCACAGATATGATGTCATCAAGATTGTACGGGGTACGTTTTTAAGTTTTTATTATTACCTGTAGTATCCTAATGCCTTTAACAAGCATATTGTTAAAAGGTCCATTCATTTTTCATAGCCACAAAAACATGTGTTCACTCAATTTGGTAACACGCCAAAACTGGAAACGAAAATAAGAAAACATCCTATCATTGTTTTTACACATCGTGCACGTTTTTATTGGCCTCGCTATGTTCTCAAACCAAATTACACCTGGCACACGCGAAAGCTCACTACGAACCGCAGACTAAACCTCAAATATAGGGAAATTGACAGGAATATAACACACAGCTTCCTGTGGGTTTTCGTTGCGCTGGACAGAGTCGAGCCGTTGTCTAGTTCGCCAGGTGGTCCTTAACATTCCGCCGCACGTCGCAAAAACTGTCAGGTCATGGTAGGAGTGCAATTAAGTCATAAGTGGCTGAAGTGCTATCAGTTTGTAAGGAGCTTCTGGCTAAAGCAACAACTTGTGGATGAAATTAATTTAAAACGTGTGTGGTGTGAAGGACTACGGGTTCGTGTTGGGTTAGCTGACTGCTTTGCGGCTGTGTCAGGAAAAGGGGTCGTATGGGGCAAGACGGGGGCCCAGAGCGTAAAACAGTCCCGTATTGAGATCGGGGTTTATATATACACCAGATCGATTTTAACGTTTTTTACTCTGACTTAATGGTTTCGATCCTTGGTTAGGAAATAATACTATTCGTGAATTAGCATCTGTTGTTTAAATAATGCCAAGTGGTTTAACCTCGATAAAACCGTTTCCTGGAAGATAAAAAAATGAAGTCAACCACTGACGTTCGTATGCTGCTTTTAGGCAGGCTAAACAGGTACCAGATTGTGTAGAGTCTCAGCTAATACCGCGACTGATAGCAAAGCTATACAGCCGGGCAAGGTAAATAGATAAGGCCAATCTTATCGATATAAAGCGAAACGAAGGTCTATTGCGATACAGCATGTGTCTCACATGCTACCTTTAAAATTTTTACCCACAAGCTTTGTATCTTTTGCATTAGAACCTTTATTTGAGAGATGAATGTTGACAGAAGAAGTTACCCCGGGGGTAAGTGGGATATAGTTTGGGTTAAATTCACCTCAGAGGTACACATTGAAATAAATCTTGTCACAGTTATACACGAGTATCGGGCTCGTATTTTCTGCAGTGTAGCACTTTCAATACAGGTTTTTACATGGGCGATATATAAANAGCAACAACTTGTGGATGAAATTAATTCAAAACTACAGGTTGGTGTGAAGGACTACGGGTTCGTGTTGGGTTAGCTGACTGCTTTGAGGCTGTGTCAGGAAAAGGGGTCGTATGGGGCAAGACGGGGGCCCAGAGCGTAAAACAGTCGCGTATTGAGTTCGGGGTTTATATACACCAGGTCGATTTTAACGTTTTTTACTCTGACTTAATGGTTTGGATCCTTGGTTAGGAAATAATACTATTCGTGAATTAGCATCTGTTGTTTAAATAATGCCAAGTGGTTTAACCTCAAACCGTTTCCTGGAAGATAAAAAAATGAAGTCAACCACTGACGTTCGTATCTTGCGTTTAGGCAGACTATACAGGTACCAGATTGTGTAGAGTCTCAGCTAATATTGTGACTGATAGCAAAGCTATACAGCCCCAGCAAGGTAAATAGATAAGGCCAATCTTATCGATACAAAGCGAAACGAAGGTCTATTGCGATACAGCATGTGTCTCACATGCTACCTTTAAAATTTTTACCCACAAGCCTTGTATCTTTTGCATTGTAAACCTTTATTTAGAAGTATATTTGATGAGAGACAGAAGAAGTTACCCCTGGGGTAAGTGGGATATATTTTGGGTTAAATTCACCCCAGAGGTACACATTGAAATAAATCTTGTCACTGTTATACACGAATATCGGGTTCGTATTTTCTGCAGTGTAGCACTTACAATACAGGTTTTTACATGGGCGATATATAAACTACAAAAAATAAGATTTCACTGTTTCTTACCTGGAATTAAGAGACTTGCAAATCCGTCAGCCCGTCCCACTCCTAGGACATCTTCGTATGGACAGAACTTGATGTGGTGAGCGGGGTGTTTCAGTTTATNCTTCGTATGGACAGAACTTGATGTGGTGAGCGGGGTGTTTCAGTTTATGACACAGATACGGTTTCTCTTGTACCTGAAGAAAAGGGTACATATTCAATTGTACAAGTCAAATTTTCAAAGGGTTTAGAAATTAGTAACTATGGAAATGCCGGAGTCAATGGCCATTAAAGATTTCATACGCATGCAAGACAGTTAAAAAGAAGCCGGTCTGCCACTGGGAACCGAACTTACGCTCAACCTGATCGAACGAAAGTCCCTCCTTTTTACCGCGTAATGTTTCTACAGCAGTGATTTCCAAACTGTGGTACGCAAGGGCCTTTTCAGTGGTATGCAAGCAACGCTTTTTGCCTATTGATGTTATTCAGTCATTAGGTCAGTTTTTATAATACGTTGGCCGCGTTTGATGATTGTAGCGATGATGACGTTGCCCAATTGTGATTCTGAAGTTTTCTGAAAGTTAGGTGGAACGCGCAGACACTTTTGGAACAGAGAATTTGTATCGGAGTACAACAAAGTTTTTGAATCGCTGTACTGCAGCAAGCAATGATAAATAGACGGACATACCACTTTGTATAATCATGTGGGCCTATGAAACACAACAGGTTTGAGATCAGGGCAATGCAAAGGATCACAAATGCAGAGTCAGCAGGGATTTTCACACGTAAGCAAATTTTAACAGGCAAAACGGGCTTCCGTTCCATGAGCGCAGTAAATGCCAAATCTCACCACAAGTCAGCGGAAATTGACAAAAACATCGCCATTCGTTATGGCCTCACAACGGCCCTGGCGTCAAACAGCGTCTGCCTTGCGACCTTGTGACATCACCGTGACGTCACGTAATGTTTGCGTAGAGTCACGGCTACTGGCGTGGCGTTTTAGTACATCGATTAATTGGGGCAAGACGCTGCAATGAATGGCACCTTTGACAACGTAGGAGCTGAGAGGACTTAATCGATAAGGCTTATTTACGTTCGAGTATGCGTTTTTCAGGTTGGCGGATTCGGTAGCGCTCGTCACTGTGCGCAGAGCACTTGGATAAATAAGAGAGTCGACGCTAGGCCTAGTCACAGACACGTTTTTTATGAAGCGGATTTCTAAGCGAGCTTGCTGCATTCAGCCATAGCTTTGGGTTGTCTTTTGTTTAGTTAAAAGTAAAGTAAAAATGCTTTTGGGAAATAAGCATAAAGTTTGTGCCGCTAATACGCGGGACGTTTTGGTAATTTTTCATGATTTTGTCAATCAATTTCGCTTCAGAACTCAATGCACACCTTTGTATGCTTGAAGCGAGTTTGCAGGCAAACGTTGCGCAGTCAACCGCGTAGACTCAACCACTGCTATGCATCACTTCAATGATGGCTTCCAGCACGGTTTTAACATGCCTAAAAATGTTTTCAAGAAATTTTGCCTAGAAACACGATTCAGTGTTTCCCAACTTTATTCTTGTCTCCTGGGCCTCCTAATGACAGCAACGCCCCCAGGGAACGCCCACGTTCAGAAACACTGTACTAGATAAACAAAGTCGTGAATGTGTTGTGGTTGACTGCACGAAACTCGTTCGAATCTCACCGAACACTGTAAAAATAATTGGGTTCGAAGTCGCGGATGTACGATAGGTATAGCCGTTCAAATACACTCAAGTTGAATCAAAATATAAAGTGTTTTGTGTGTTCGTTGCTATCGTGGTGCTGTGTGGGGTCTTTGGTGTTTGTTTATCTCAACGTGCCCATGCAAATATGTTAAAAATAAAAACGCAGAAAAATAGCAAAAACAAAAATGTCCACCACAGTATCCGTAAACATCAGCACATATTTTGAAACTTTCGCCTTTGTACCTATGTTTATTGTGTCGGACAATCAAAAACGCGTATTGAGAATCAACTGTACCAAATAGAAGCTGGCAGTACAAAATTACTTTAGGAATAGTGTTGTTTTTGGTGGTTTGCATTGGGTTATGCGCAGAATACACTTTTACTTTATCTTTTCCAGTTAATTACGATTAGCTCCAACGAGATTGGTTTTTACTTGGTCAACATAAAGTCGGGTAGATTTGCCATCAACTTTGCAAGGAATGTATGGAAGCTGCACCGAACACGTTTTTTCATTGTTGTTTACGCGCCCAACTTGGCCGCATTCCTGACTAGACGTTGCATATAGATCCCCAGAGTGACA
>QXVZ01029157.1:0-41566 GCA_008931825.1 Phallusia fumigata
TGGAGCTCATGGACTACAGACCATTGCGGTGCAAACAAAGGTAGGGTTTGGGGTAAATGTTTGGAAACTGGTATGGCTTGTGTTACGTTTCAGTTTACTTTCGTTGGTGAAAGAAAGACGCAATGCCACCAAATTAATCACCATGCCAAATAGCTGCACAACGTTAAGGCCGATTCACACCAGATGCGTCTGCCCCGCTGCTTACCGCGAGATCAAAAAACCGTAACGCAAACGGTAGACGCATCTGGTGTGAATCGCCCTTAAAACGTAACAAAGCGCAAAATTGGTGGATAAGGTTACACGCGCTACAGCTACACTGTCGTTTACCAAGCATTTTTGAAACGTCCTACACAAATCGAGGTTTCCAAAAAATCCAAAAGGTAACAACATAACTGAATATTAGCAGCAGAAAGCTTCCAATTTATCATACATTTCCTAACGGTTATATGTGTGTTACATCAGCTCCTAACTGTAGCACAGATATCATTTCGATTCTCTCATAAAAATTTAGTTGGCAAGTTGTCTTTGTTGCACATCTGGCATACACTAAAATGTTATTGTCTTCAAAGAAACAATGAGGAGATTTTGTCTCGGTGTTTGGAAACCATATCTGTTAAATATTCATTGTGACTCGGATGATTATGTAACCGTGGCACCACAAGCAGTAAAAACAGGTAAAAATGGATTTTTTCCCCACCGCTGTTATGATATCGTAAAAATTGACAGCATTTTTTGTGTTTAGATTCCGGGGGTATCGTCGCCGGAGTTCTGCTTTGTGTAATTGCTGCGATCGTGGTTTTGATGTTTCTGGCCAGACACAAGGGGTATCTCGTTATTGAGCTCAAGCGTAACAAGGATAAGATGGCTGCAACACCGAAAACCAAAAAACAAACAAAACAGCCAACAACAAATACCTACGAAACGAATATTGGAAACACAAGGTTGGTGACTGAATTTTGCACAAAATCATTTGCTTTTAACAAGGAGACCAGATAATTTAATTAACCTTAACTGAAAGGCGAGTGCTTAGTTACAAGAACGTAAGTCGTGGTTTTCGATTTGTTACTGCAAATTGTTTGCTTGTATTTTGATCTCAAAATAGGTTTCAGTAGCACCATGTCAGTTTTTACAATGACTAAGTAGTTAACATTATGATTAGACCATGCCTCATCACTTCCGTTACGTTGCCTTTAGAAAAGATATACAAGAGATGGATGACTTTAGTTCGGATGAGAGCGCGGAGCACAATACGAATCTAACAACAAAAACAGGTAGGCAAGTCTCTAGAAAAACCGCGATGTACTTAATTCATTTTACTTGTTTGTTCTCGTTATGTGTTCACTTCAATGTCCAGGGCCACAGTTTTGTCAAGCGGTTTTCATACTGCTTAAAGTCACAAACATCGCCCAGGCTTCGTCAACCAATGGTCAGTGGGCCAAATCCGGCACGCCAAGCAAAATTTTCTGGCCTGTGGCCCCTTACTTTTAAGCGTGCAACAACATCAAATATCACAATATTGAACTGTTAATAGCCTAATTAGGTTGTATGTGAATTACATGCTTGTGCATATTCGGTACTAGGATCTGCCCTGAAGCTATGATTCATATATGAGTGTGCCGTTATCGTTGGCCTGCATGAAAACTTCAGGGCAGATCCCAGTACCAAATATGCGCAAGCATATGATTCACATTTGAATGTTATGGATGATCTGGCGATACCCTACTAGAAGCTGACATGTGCAGCAGGCAGCGGTGTCTGTGATTCGAATTCGGCAGGCGTACCACCGAGCCTGCGTAGCTCGGTTGGTAGAGCGCCAGCCCTGGATAGGCTCCTGGCGTGGGTTCGAATCCCACCGCAGGTCAGATTTTTCTAGCCACGCCTTGCAGACTGGAAATGCTTGGAAGGTCGACTATGATAGTGTATAACGCCTCTTGCAGGCGTGGCGCAGTATGATTAATTAGTTGTAATCTAATTAAAATGCCCTAAATTCGCAAGTTTAAACAACAACAACAAAGGAAAGTATGCCAACCCCTGATCTAGTAGGCTAGAAGTACGCAACGCTTTTGAAATGTATTAGCAGGGCCATCAGGGTATGTGAACCTAGGGTCACCCAGGAACCATCCTTCAAACTCTTCGGAGCCAACTCCGTATCCTCGACCGGAAAGCTCAGATTTGGACGGTTATGTGAAACCCAACCTTTTACTGTAAGTCGCTAAATTTCTTGTTTTAACATGCAGTGACTAAAACTCAGCATCTGTTAACAGTTCAACGAGCCTTTACGAGGACGCATCGTCAATCAAGCCCGTTTCTATCCAGCCAATTAAGCCACCAGGTAAGTTTGGTTGGGCTCGCATTTCCAACACAGCTGTTTGACATTATAAAAACCATTGTCATGCTACAATCGGATTCAGGAAATGCGTAAATCGGTGTTTCCCAAACTTTTTGGTGCGAGGCCTTCAGATAAGTTGATTTTTGACGCAACGGCGATAAGAATTGAATAAAGAAGCTTAATATCAAAGTTGTATTTATGAATGCAAAAACAAAAAGAAATATATTCACGAATTGCCCGACGCCCTGGGAAAGTTAACACAACGCACCCAGGGTGTGGCAACGCACTGTTTGAGAAGCATGAGTAAAATGACTCTACCACAGCTGCCTAACAACTACGCTACAACCCCATTTTTTGAGCAAATTTGTTCCCATAGGATTAAGAAATGAAGTTTTATACGAAACCGTCATTCAACAACAGCAATTGCCTCAAGGTAAAGGAGTGTTGTTGCCGCTTTTCCGATGCAGATGCTTTACTGTTGTGATAACATATTTACATACATAGGAAACAAGAAAACCCCAGAAAAGCACACGAATGTACCGAACAAACCAAACGGCGCATCAAATTACATAAACATACAGTAAGTTTCGGTGTATTTAGGACAAACAAAATTACTTTTAGGCAAAAAAAGCAAAACCTTTTAGGTCAAAAACGGAGATCGGATCCCCCAAAAAAGACGTGAGCAATCAGAAGAAACCTCCTATGATGCCACAGGTTAAGCCAAAACCGAAACCATTGTCCCCGAAACCTAATAATCTTCCTACTGGAGGCAAGTGGGCTGAATAGGCAAAAAACGGGAATGCGCAACCAGCCGATATTGGTCTACTGGCAGAGCAAAGATTAGGCACATGTCGAACGCAAGTGTGTAGGAGAGAAAACACGCCTTTTATGGCTAAAGAAACGTAATAGTTGGCATAGTAATTGCCACACAATGTCTGTAATAAAACGAAATAGTTGGCATAGTGTTACGTTTGCCAAACACGGCTCTTTCTCAAAGATAGGAAAAGCTTTGCGTTGCAAACGTTATAAAGTAGAACTTGGCTTTAAATAGGTTGGTGATCCTAGGCTAAACAATGTGCAGATGCAACTGATTTAGAGCCTACTGTTAAAATGAGTTCACATAATATTGATAGCATATAAAACCATGCACGCAGGATTTATGCAGGATGACAACGAAAATAAAAGTTGACAGAATGTCTAATAACTTCTTTGAAATAGGTGGAAAAATAAAAGCCCTTGCAAAGCAACTGGAGACGTCAAAGGCAATGAAAGCAGATGAGGAACAAAATACTTACGAACCTTTCACCGACACAGTGTAAGAATTCGAATTTACCGGGCAGCCCATTTTTATATCGAAGCAAACATTACCAACAAAGAGAGTGCAGTTATCAACAGTTGTCGGTATATTTACTCATGTCAAAGGTCGATATTCGTTTTTTAGATCCACAACAACGACAAAAACAAACAACGGTGTAGCGGACACCAAAGCAAAACTCGCGCAAATGTTAAATAAAGGTAAATATACAACCACATATATCTCTTGCAAATATTAGATTTAACAGAAAAGAAAAGTTGGAAAATGTTGTTTTTTGCTTTAGCCACCAAATCGAAGATCGAGTATTGTCTGTTTTTAAAAAAGTATTCAATATTTAGGAGTTAACCATCATCCAGCTACTAGTCAAGACAACCTACCCTCCCCTAAAGCCGTTGGACAGGCCGAAAAGGGAAAGCAAACTGCGATGATGCCGCCAAACAAGCGAATGTGAAAAATCAACGGCAAAAATGTAGACAATGAACAAGCAAATACCCTTGCGGCTAAACAACAGTATTTTTGGTAACAACTGTACACGATGTAGGTATAGATGTGGTATTACCGTAGGTAGAGCAGCCTAAAAAATCTAAAGCGAGAAATAAATATGAATTTTGCTTGCCATGGGAGTTCTGCATGCAACCAACCAAACATAGTGATGCCGTCAATATATGTTTTTAACTATGTAATTCTTGTGGTAAAATTCGAGAGGGTATGGCAAATTATTTATTTACATGTATATAGAAGTATCAGTATATCAAACGTGATTTTTATTTCGCATTTATAAACTTTTTTACGTCCAACTGCTTTAACCTAATAAACAATAAAAAAAGCTTCATTGACTTGTTCTACACACAAACAGAAGAACAATGCAAATACAGGATCCGCGCATCCGTTGCACAGCTGTAAACTAAAGCTAAATGTTAATTACAACTTAACAGTCCCTTCAGGCAGCCGATAATCTGTTACCACGTTGGCAGGGCCTTAACTATGACCCTAACAAGGTCATCGAATCTACTTTTCGTAGTGTTATTATTGCAATTTGCAAAGAGTGAAAGCGTTTGGTCAGATTGGGTTCCTTGTTCCGGTAGCACTCCGTGTAATAAGNAACCTAATAAACAATAAAAAAAGCTTCATTGACTTGTTCTACCCACAAACAGAAGAACAATGCAAATACAGGATCCGCGCATCCGTTGCACAGCTGTAAACTAAAGCTAAATGGTAATTACAACTTAACAGTCCCTTCAGGCAGCCGATAATCTATTACCACACTGGCATGGCCTTAACTATGACACTAACAAGGTCATCGAATCTACTTTTCGTCGTGTTATTGTTGCAATTTGCAAATAGTGAAAGCGTTTGGTCAGATTGGTTTCCTTGTTCCGGTAGCACTCCGTGTAATAAGCAAAGGGTGAAGCGGTGTGTTGTGGACGGTCAAGCAGTTGAGGGATTGAAATGTGTGAAGCCGTATATGTACTACAAGGAAGTTTGGAATAGTGCCTGCTCTGGCGGTTGTCCTGGAAAGTGGACAGCACCAAAGGTAAAGAAGTAGAGATTATCATCATGACAACGTACAATCCTGTTGGTTATGTACATAAAAAAACGCAATGGAATAAATATGTAGCAGTATCGAAGGTATGTTAGTGCAGTAAAAGTCCTGAACCATGGGTGCTGAATATTAACGATTCCAGTGCTGAATAAACTAATTACAGCCAACTTAAACCTATTTGTGTGATTCTTAGCAAATAATAACATTGATTTCGACAAACAAACGGTAGTATTGGTTCTTGTTCAAATTGATGTGGTAGTATATCGTTACACACAGTTATAAGGACAACAGTGTTGCTTAATGTCGCGATAACAACGCCAAAAACAGTCTTTGGGTCGCTTTTAAACTGCAAGCGACTATACTACTGCAAATCAATTACAAATTTCAGCAAACGAAGCTTTGCAATGGAACTTGCTACGACGCCACAGCAACACTTGAATCTTCGTGCAAAAGACGGCCAAAGTGTACGAGAATTCAAAAACTTCGATGTTACAACGAACAAACTTGTACTGGACAGTGGGTTCCATCGAGTTCAACCTGTTCACAACCATGCGGCGGGGGAAATAAAATACAAACTCTCCAGTGTCAAGAGTTTAGCAAAGGTACGTTTTTTAACTTGTTTTTGCTTCATAGGTTGAGATTATTAACGCAATGAGTTGTGTTTATTTGCTTAGGCGCCTATGTCCAAAAGGCAACAAACAGTCGCCTGTTTTACGCATCCAAAACATTGACTGGTATGACGACAAAGCACAAACAAATATGTTTGCAGGTTTTATCACATAAGTGCTTGGTACACGATTAGATAAGCACACATGGACATTTTCCTGCGAATTTCGGTGTTCCATTTTAAAACAGTTTTGAGTAAATGCTGCAAAATTAGCTTAAAAGCTCATTGAAATCTGTCTTTGATTGCCATTTTTTAATAGTTTCAAATAGACAAAGTCACACACTTACAGGGACGTAGTAACGTTTTAGTCACCTATACAACCGCAACAATACCAACCAACATCGAACCTTAAACCACATGAGTTACAGGCAGCGCAACACTTGTACCCTCATACAACTGCAACGGGACGAACGGCAGCAGAGAAAGCATTAGCACAAGGTTAACCAGCCAGCCATGCAACACAGTACCCTGCCCTTCTTGGAGCAATTGGACACAATACTACCCTTGCTCACAGACGTGTGGCGGGGGAACCAAGCTTTTAATCAGCAATTGTTCATACGCTGGACGACCAAGTGTACTATGTGGCGGTAGGTTCAATGTATACATTTAACAGTCACTCAAATAACGCAGGTTGCTACCAAGCATCTTCAGCTGCTTTCGAAAAATTTGGAACAAAACCGGCTGATATATCCCCCCATATGTATAGGCAATTATATAATGGTGTAATGCACGCCTTATTACTGGTGTTAAAACGCTTTAAAATATTTCTTTCTCGCAAAAAAACTAATTTCGTAAAAGCGTTTTATCTTATCAAGACAAAAAAGCAGGCATTGAGCCTAAATCCCAAAAATATTTTTGCAGTGTGTTTGAGAAACACAGGTGTTTGATCTTACTCTAATACGAGTGGTAAAAAATTACAGTAAAGAAACTAAAATCCAGTCAGTCCTCAGGTCACTGAACGATTGACCCCGTCGACGCAAAAAGAAAGATGAAACTGCAACAAAAGTCGAAAGATAGCAAAATTTGCAGAAAGTTTTTTAACATGTATTTAGATGCACAAACCCATCACAAATAAAGTCCTTGGGGCGACCTAGACATAAAAGAGGATATCTTAGACACGAGTTTGCAATTTACATTGTGTCTAATATGCTAATGCCTTCCAGGTACGTCATCAGTGCGCGTCACGCAGGAAGCGTGCAACACAAAACCGTGCTATGGCTCATGGAGTGGGTGGAGCTGTACGTTCAATGTATCCGGGTCTACAGCGTCGCGTGAGAGAAGAAGGTAGATAAAAAGAGAATGCGATGTACTGATTTGATGTTGTTCAAATAATTTCTTTTGGCAGAAACTGTACACGGAAGGATAAAAATCATTCGTGCGGAACCATCAAGGAGATTTGTCGATGCGTGGCGTCACATGATTCGGACAAAGTACCGGTGTATATTAGTTGAGTATAAGCTAAAGGCAATGCTATGTGCATTATCACCCAATCTTTGCGTAAAATTTTGCAAAAATTTGTAATTACAAGATTGCCCTGAATATATACGGTCAACTGAACTCTAATTTAAACATAACACAGCGGTTTACGGTACAATCCTTTTTAGGATATCATATCATTACTTTTGGAGTGGGATTCATGTCCGTTATCATTATTGTTGTACTGGCGGCGTGCATCTGCAAGATGAGAAAACGAATTGCGACTTTGGAAAAGTGAGAGTTGATAATTTTGCCACTTACATTGAAACGTTGTTCATCGAAACAATAAGGCTTGTAGTTTTTGTGTTTGCATCACAAAATAAAAGTAAATATTCGTTTTCAATCAATTTAAGCATCAAGACGAGTCTTCAAGAACACAACATGCTTCAAATAGTAGGTGAGAAAAACAGAAAACACATATTCACTGGCCAGTTAAAAAGTAATTGGACTAAGCATAAAAATTTACTAAAACCAACTTAGATAAATGCATTGTGTTGACGAAATAAAATCGCATGATAAAATTAGTATTGCGCCATTGTGTAAAAATGGGAAGTAATTCAATGACAACGACTTCCGTTCGCTAAATTAATTGACCCTCCTCCTTGAGCGCAGCATAATTCAAATAGTAGGTAATCAATACAGCAAAGTCCAAAATGACACAAGCCTGCAAAAACAGCTTACAAAGTTTCTTTAAATTCTCAGAGACCAATGAGGTGGAAGTGTACCGATTTGATGGAGAACCTAACAAGATTCAGATTCCCACTGACGATAGTTTATCAGTACGACCTTACGCAACAAGGTACGAACTTTTGACTGCTACAAACGAACTAATGATAACAGTAATGTATTGCAGTGAACAAATCGGATTGGTTCAATCAAGCCCAGGTGTTGCATCAAGTAAGTTTTGCTCTACATTGAATTCAACCACTTGTAATATTTGGGAATTTTGATTGCAGGCAGAAGTATTGTAAGCAGTAGCAGCTACGTGAATGTTGGACAACGAAAAAACGTCTACGTGGATATTGTCCAGCCCTCATCGGATTCGGAAGCGCAATACGTGAAAATGTAAACAACTGNAACGGACGTTTAAAATTTACTTGCCTTATTGTACTGCATTTCGTCTCATTATTTAAAAAAGTGAAATGGCATTGCACCGTTTTATTTTAGAACCTTTTTCCTTCACGAAGCAATCTTTCTTACATTCATGTTTTGTTGGCAGGAACGATTAAACCACAAGTTGGTTTTGTGAATACAAACACATACGCCGCGGCGGGAGGCGCCGGTGCTTCAATTCTGTTCCTAGTGGTTGTCATGGCAATTGTTTGCGTCTTGAAAAGAAGATCTACCCCTGTTTCTGAGCCACCATCACAGGACACTCAACCTTCTTTTCTTAAAGAAACTAAAGTCACCCCGGTAAAGTCAAGACAGTAAGTGGTTTCTCATGTCAATAAAAAACACCTGATTTCAAATTGAATATGTTTGTGACTAATTTAGGGAAAACCACTATTGTGAAATCGATTTCAAGACAGACAAGATCGAAACAAAAGATCCAGATTGTAAGTTGTGCCAGTTTTGGGGTTGTTGTACACGTCTTAAAGCATTCTGTATGTACAATAGACAAAAAACAACAAAAAACGTGGATCAAAAAGCATCAGTATCTAAAAGTAATGTGGAGTATCATCTAAAGTGTTGCAATATGTACGAAATTAAACCGTTTGTTACATAGCCACACAAAGTAACTCGGAACCTTGTTGAACCCAAACTGTACGAAAAGCCAGAACACAACGGACAACGTTCCGGAATTTCAAAGTGCCATTCGCAAAGCAACTTGCATCTGTTAAACATTGAATGATCATGTTTTGCAAATCATTTCTAGGTGACAAGTGGAAGGTCAGCTCGAGTTTCGAGAAGATTCCAGTTCAATACTCCACGCCACGCAACATCCCCATTGCAGGTGGTAATACAGGCTCCTAGCTTTACTGAATCACTTCTAACTAAACGACCGCTTTTTAGGTAAGAAAATATTTTGTGCCGATGATCATCACTACTCAACACCTCGAAAACACAAGATTAACGGTAAGTGCAGTTATCATAATGTGTGGACTAAAACATCATTTTTAGCAACAAATATCGGTTTCTGAGCGCGAACGCCAGTAGCTGTACCACAAACTAAATAAAGGACTGTATAGTAGAAGTAAAACAGTTACAAAAGCTAACCGGAGGTACATTTTTGTACCGATTTAGAAAGGGTATGGAACAGAAACTGGTACGATTCACCACGAAAACGAACACTTACAGGTGAAAACTAAATGAGATTCATGGTATAAAACGGTTGGCTTACAAGTTGTAATAGAAATGTGACATTCACGCATTTTAACAGGTGATGTGTTTTTGGATACACCAGACACTGTCCAATATTCTATACCACGTCGAGGTAAGTTCAAAGTGTTTTGTATTGAACCATGTCAATGTATGTTTTCTAAAACTTTGTTCTACTCAACAGAAAAAATCAAATCGAATTCCGATTTTTACGCCGCGACAGCCACCTTAAATAATGAAGAAACACTAGACGAAGTAAACAAACAGTAAGCAAAGGAGTTTTTTGTTATTTTCTTTTGGTTCTCCTACGGTAAAAAAAATTTTGTGAACAGACGATTGGGGCGAGTTCTTTCAGCGTCAAGTGGGCCAGATGATGAATAAAGTAAATGGACAGGCATGGAAAAGCAAACCGAAAGATATGTTTTTTGTCTTATATTTTCGTATATAGCTGGACAAAAAATAGTCAGACAGCTTCGCAAATGCCATGAGATGAACCTATCTTGTTAATAATCTCACGCATGAAAGTATATATTTCAACCATGGTGGATTGTTTTCATGCCTCTCGGAAAAAAACGGGTCGCAAATGTTTGTTATAATAAATCCCGTAACAAAATGACCAAGTGTGTTGAATGTTTTATTCGTTGTAGCATTAACAGATATTAGCACTTAGACAGTGCTATAGCCATCGTTGCGTTTTTGCTCAACCTATTTCGTGTTCAGTATTTTGTGCTTCAGGTCAATATGCATAGCATGTGCTTAAGCTGCTGCATATTTGTTGTAGTTTGGTAATCCTTATTTCAAAATCATTTGGTTGGAAATTTTCTTTTTGCACAAGGTAACGCGTGTTAGATGATTTGAAATTAGAGTCAGCTAACGTAGACCACTGTGGCTATACCATCATGTGCAAAAACGCTACAGTACGTGTTGTAGTCAACACAAAAATTCGTTGCACTGTAAGAAAGGGAGATCCTTGTGTAAAGATAATCGATCATTCGCGTCACTAAAAAGGTTTCTATGGCGAACAGCGCGCTAAGCTGTGCAGTAAGCGGCCCTTTCATGTTATCAGGATTTGCACTTTTTCGGAATAAATCATTCCTACACAAAAGCAAACAGCCAATATGATTTTGTGAGCTGTAGACAGTGCACACTGTTTCGACCTATAAGGTCTCATTAGTGCAGTCGGCCTGTTTCTAACAACAAACTAGAGTGCCGTTATTTGGCTAGACTAGCCTAAACGGCCAATGTCTTGTCACCAGCTGCACTGATGAGTCCTTATAGGTCGAAACAGTGTGCACTGTCTGCAACTCACTATAAAATCAACAGACAAAAAAACCTTCTATACACTAAAGACTTTCATTCTTAACTAATTACTTCGGTTTTGTTTCAAATTGCATATCGATATCGATATTTTATTGTCTATTTTGATTTGTCGCGAGAATAACTGATAAAAATAGAAAAACAAACTCTACAGACACCTCTACGTACTACTTGATTCATGTTAAATGAATAATCACGCAACTAAATCACCAGTAACGTCACGTCTTGGCTAAAAACTATTCAAATCATGCAAATGTCCTCCAGGTCTACAGCCTTGTACCGGAACAACGGGAGTGTCACAGAGCTGGTTTGTATGAGAGCAGTTAGGGCCAGAAAAACCAATCATTCTTGTACATCGCAGTCAATCTAACAGGGCGATTACAAGGTTGTGCAACTGGTAATATTTAGTACGTGGTGCAAGCATGAAGGGTGTTCTGGTGGTTGGTATCGTTAGTTTGTTTATATTTGTTAACGCTGAAACGTGGTCGGAATGGGAAGATTGTAGCAGTGGATGTTATAAGCGAAGAAGTCGAACCTGTGAGATAGATGGATCAAGTTCAACAGGAATGAAGTGTGCTGATGTGGGATTTGCTTATGAACAAGAATTACAAACCGGTTGTCCACATACCAATTGTTCACTTGGCAACGCACTAGCGGTAAGAAAATCATCTGCGTGTGAAAGATTCATGTGAAAACAAATCTCAATAAAACATAGATAGATTACTTAAAAAACATCAAGTTTATTTATTTTACCTATATGACAGTTGGTTCCCTATATCTTGTGTTTTGAAACATTTCGGCAATGCATGCTTTGAAAGGACTTTTTTAAGGGGCAGTATAAACACATGAACTATAAGCGCATGAACTTCTAGATGCCAGAATGTGGACACGGTCTGTTATGGCAGATATTCTGGTGTTGAAACTCTCCTGTTGTATATCACATAACGAGAGAGATAAAACAGAAACTCAAAAAATGTTTTGTTACCACTTAGTTTGGTAGCTGTCTGGGAAATTGCTACGATGCAAGTAGAGACCAAACACTCCAATGTGCAAACGATGTCGAATGCAATATCGTGGTCAAACAAAGATGTTACAACGAAACAACATGTTCTGTAACTTGGAAACAAACAGATCAAACTTGCTCAAAATCTTGTGGAGGTGGTAAAAATAAAACTTACCGAAAATGCTATGATGGTAGGAAAGCATTATACCACAAAAACATCAAACAAATTATTTAATTCAACATATGACTCATAGGAGATTCGCCGTCTTACAACTGCAAAGGAACGGGTGCCAATGTAGATTATGTAGATGTACAAACAACTGGTGACTGCAATACTGAGATCTGTCCAACGTGGAGTAGTTGGACGTCAATCACTTCATGTTCACGATCATGTGGAGGAGGAAGCAGAACAATGGAAAGTTCATGTTCATACAACGGACAACCAAGTCTTCTGTGTGGAGGTGTGTTAATTACAAACCGATTATAAATAAAATGACTACAATATTTTAACAAAATAATCCATTTTAGATAATAAGACATCTCGCACAAAACCTGAATCGTGCAACACTGAAAGTTGCACAATAACAACAATGTCAACAGCAATACCAAGTAAGTATAACTGCTGTAAAAACTATCTTTACCAAGTAAACACTTATAATAGTGACAGAAACTACAACACCTTCCACAACAATTACACTAACAACAAAATCTACGACAAGAATAATATCGTCCCCCAAAATCAATGGAATATCAACAACCAAATCGCCAACAAGCACATTGGATAAACAAAAAACATCCCCCACAGCAAGTAATAACCTACAAAAAACACTTTTATCAAACGAGTGATCAGAAAGAGGTACAATTTTTTTACAACACTTTCAGACGTCTTCGACACAACCGATGGGAGTCCGTACAATGGACCCGACGAAATTTGGATTGTAGTTGGACTTACTGCGGTTTTTATCATAATCATTGCAGTGATAGTGACAGTTTGGATCCGAAAATACAAAACAACAGATAATGTCGAAATAAATCAGGAATCTCCACTCAAAAACGCGTTTCAAGAGGCAAAAGTCGTCGACCCGGCGTCAGATAATAAGTAAGATGTTTATTTAAACGAACAAAAATTTTTGTGTCGCTGAGAATTGGCGCTAAAAACTAACTGCTATTTGGGAAAAACAAAGCAATAGTAAATTACCATTTATGCATTTTTGGACTTTCTAGAGATGTGTATGCAGTCGTCAACAAGAACAGGAAGGCTCCATGATTTTTGCTGTCATTTTTCATTTGGCAGCCCCTTGTTAATTATCATATTTCAGTCGCCTTGCAGATTATAATTTTTATTTGTTTGATTGTATGTCTTCGTCTGTAATTTTTATTATTTCCTAGAGTAAACTAAGTTCGCTAATTCAGTAAATAATTTTCGCATGTGGAATGCTTGCACCGATGGAAATCAAAACTACAACAATATTCGCTATTTAAAAGTGATTTTCCCGTGATGCTATAAGTTAAAGACAACTACTCGAGTTAAATTTATTTAGGTTTTAGATCACGTTTTTAAGTTTTCGTATGTAGAGATGTAAGCGATTTTCTTACGATTTTAAACTTCCAGTAAGCCTTTTATTTCTGTATCATCTGTATGTACTTATATGGCTGTATATATCTATTAAATGTGTAAATTAAGTATTTGTGATTACATAGGTGTAAATAACATGTGTGACCGAATAATAAACTAAATGTATAGCTTAAGTGGTGTGTGTAGTCAAAACTTTTTATGTGCATTTGAGAAAGTGCATGTTACAAAGGTTTAGAGGGTGAGCCAAAAGTAGGTGAACAAAATGTAACCGTTTATTTTTTATTCCACGTAATCATGACGTGGTTTTCTGATGAATTTACGTTTCGTTAACATCATAGTAAACAGAACATGCAAACTCAAATCTAAAAGTCCGAAGAAATAAATATTGTATGATTATGTTTCCAAATAGTTACGCGCAACAGGCGGAGCAAACACATAAAAGTGTCATGCATTTCGTAACGCGAGTCCAAATAAACAATATTGTACTTGATTGTTGTATATATTTAACAGAAGTTATTGATGTTGTTGATGTGACAGTGTTAGCTTGACTAATTTTATGCTCAGGGTGACTTCATGTCCGCGCTTTAATTAAACTATCTATCGATTGATAAGCAGGAGTTCAAGACCTTTGCTGGCTACACAAAGTGTTTATCTGCAAATACTTGTGATAGTACAGTCCGGATTATCCAGTAGATAGTATCTTGTTTTGATTTACTCGTATACACCTTCTATGAGCGTAAAACTCGGAAGTAAATAACTTAAGCAACCATGTTTGTTGTAGAAAGAGCAAGCTCCTGGAAACGCGTTTTTTTATGGTTTTAGGCGTGGAAAATTGGCCATAAAAAGAGCCAGGCCATAAAAAAGCCATTGCATGACAGTTAGCAGTAATTACACCATTTACACCCATTTGGAATTTACCAGGACACAAAAATACCCGCCATTATATGCACAACTGCCGCTCTTTTCCTATTCAACAACATCAGGTTTCCATCTGTACATATAGATATGAACCCTCATATCCGTCCATTGTTAGTTTCTACAGAACGTAACTGCTATAAATGAAAAACACTTCAAGACAAATCACCTCTATCTATTTCAAAACTTATAGCGCATGATTAATCGCGCAACTGAGTCAGCAGTATTGTCACGGCTTAGCAAGCAACAGTTTGAATGACGAAAATATGACCTTCCAATCCACCCTTTACATATCGTCACAAAGAGGGGGTGTTGCAAGCACCAGGTGTGCAAATGAGCGGTTCAGGCCTGACACACCTCCCTATCAATTAAACAGGGCACTTACGGCGTTGTGATTGAAAAAAACGTATGCGGCAAGCATGGAAAGAGTGCTTATTTTTGCTATAGTCGCAGTTTGCTTATTTATATTTGTTGAAGCTGTAACGTGGTCGGAATGGGAAGATTGCAACAGTGGCTGCTATAAGCGGAGAAGTAGAACTTGTCAGGTAAATGGAAGGAACGTAACTGGAATACAGTGTGCTGATGTGGGATTTGCATTCAACTGTTGGGAGTGAGTATTTGTAACAAAGTAACAAACACTTTAGTACCTATAGTAACAGTAAATTAACAACATGCTCGAGTCACAGGTGTTACAACATCCTCTGCTCATGACACAAAAACGTCGACGAAACCAACAACGGCAACAACATATGAAACGGGTACCAATACAAAGTCGAAATATCCAACAACCACAGATAATTGCTCTGTAAGAAACATATTACATCAAAGTTACAAAAGAAACGAAGCTACAATCAAAACTTTTTTTTAATTCTTTGTGGTCATTAAACAACAGTTTGCTGATGGAATTCGCAACTAACTGCACTTTGTAATTGTTAAGGCAACCCAACTTCCTGTTCATGTCAAGCTTCGAACAACTTGTATATTTACATTGGCGTTGGAGCAACGGTGGCAGCCGTTCTAATAATCCACATCATCATTATTGTGGTGGTTTGCACAAGAAAGCACAAACAGAATGACAAATTGTGCACTTTCTAAGAAACAAATTTGTCCAAGAATGCTTGCTAGGCAGGTATTGCGGAAAATACAAACGGCGCAAACGCACAATATTCTGATAAAGAACTGAAAGATGGAGATGGCTACGTGCGACCCAAAGAAATCCTGTGAGTACGATGTATGCAAAAGTCATTTCTATAAATTTTTAAAGTGAGGCGGACTGTAATCCTAATGAATCTGAACTCTATGTAACTTAGAGTTTAGATATTTTTAAATCAGTGTCAAAATATAGAAACGTTGTCGTTTCTGTTTTAACAATAACGGCAAGATCAGCACTGCATACATGGATCTCAACAACAGTGTAGGTAAAATATAATTTACTGTAATTACAGCGAAAAAAAGCGATTTTTACACTTAATTTAAACGTTGTACAAGGCTCAAAAGGCGGGTTATCTATTGGAATAAAGTTGGTATACCTTTAAAACGTACACCAGGGTTTATCATCAAATCATAACTATTACATTGCAGGAGAATCAAGCAATCGAAACTACGAAATCATTTTACCATGAAAGGCGAAAAGACAATTTATATTCTTTGGACTTTTCTCTATGTTCAACAGTCAACAGTCTTTTCTTAACATGTAGCTGCTTATTTGTGTGCTTGATAATAATTATAAAACCAAACACTAGGACTTTTACAAAGGGTTTGAATGTAAGTACGACAGAGTTTGTCGAAGCGTACAATAAGTTTTACAAACAGCAGCAAAATATAATCATCGCTGCTCACGAATCCAAGACCTTCTCAATTTACATAGTATGAAAAATCAACTGAATCACTAGTTTGACCTCAGCTTTCACGTATTTATAAACGTCACAATAAGTAAGTTATTAATGTCGGAGTTGTAAGGAACAAATTAAGAACATAAAGCAAGTCATACTAATGGTGCATCATTAGGTACACAAGGTTCTTAACATATAAGGCGCTGGGGACCTTACGCACCAACTATGTATTTTGCATTTTTAATTTGATGATTTATATATTAAAGCGTTTAAATAGATTTTCGTGATCAAAAGACTGTAATCGATGTGTATTTGTTGCACCTCATTCGGAATAAACAATTACACAACATTTCCACACATTGTTTTCTTCTTTTATCCAACAGACAATGTCATAATTAGCTCAGAATACATTGATCTTAACAACGGTACAGAAAAGATTACTATTTGAAGATTCTGCTAAAAAATATCTGTTACAGGGTCAGTTGAAATGATTACAAACTGTTTCGTGCAGGGTTCAATGGCGGTTATCAGATCAAACAATTCGTGTTCCTGGGACGTATCTTGCTTAAATCACTGTACCGAAACTGATTCATTGCAGGTCAAGCAAGCAGCCGACATGACAAAATCATTTTCTCCTAACTTGGGATCTCCTTAAATAAAAAAGATCAAAAGTCAGAAATCGCTCCATTTGCTCCCAGTAGACATATACCACGGCGCACAAAATAACCGCCCTTACCACTCAACATTACCGCTCATAGCCAGTTCAACCACGTCTTCATAAATACATGACGATATGACCTTCATGTTCGTCTATTGTTAGTTAAAAAACTAGCTTTAATGGACACCTCACTCTTTATCTACTTCCTAACTTGGTCGCATGAATAATCGCGCAACTGAATCACCAGCAACGTTGCGCCTCCGAAGGAAACAATTCAAATGATTCAAACACGACCTCGAGTTTTAACTGCCTTGTGCCGTAACAAAAAGGAAAGCAGCTTGTTTCAAGAGAGAAATTTAAATCCTAATAACCAGTCAACGTGTAGATAGCTGGTAATCCAACAGGGCACTTCCAGTATTGTGATTGGCACAGTTCGTATGTAAAGCAAGCATGAAAGGGTCGCTAATATTTGGTGTCGTCAGTTTAGTTTTATTTGTTGATGCTGAAACTTGGTCTGAATGGAAAGATTGCAGCAGTGGCTGTTATAAGCGAAGAAGTCGAACTTGTGAAATATATGGATCGAGTTCAACTGGAATACAGTGTGTTGATGTGGGGTCTGTTTATGGACAAGAATTACAAACCGGTTGTACACAAACCAATTGTAGCCTTGGCAATACAGTAAAAGTAAGCATTTCAGTTGCTGTTAATATTTTTCTTTAAAAGCTTTATTTAGCAAACAACAAGTTTATTTATTTACCTATAATGGGTAAAAAATGCTAAAATAAAGCTCTTATGAGTTTACAATTTTTTTAGTAAACGCATGTTTGGGAAGGCATTTTGTGAGGAGTTGTTAACATGCTGGGTATGACTTCAAAATTATCTACTTGTTACGTGGTGGATCAGATATTCTGGTGCTGGCACTGTTCTGCACTTACAACGTTGGATCTTTTTAATACAAGCGTGTTTTTTTAGGTCGGTAGCTGTCTGGGAAATTGCTACGATGCAAGTAAAGATCGCACATCGAAATGTTTAAACCAAGCCGGATGCAATATCACATCCAAACAAAGGTGTTATAATGAAGCAACATGTTCCGGAACTTGGAAACAGATTTCACAAAATTGCTCAAAACCTTGTGGAGGCGGTAAAATTAAGAAAAAACAAAAATGTTATTTAGGTGAGAAAACCATATTTTGTGAAAGCTCATGTCACTTTTTACCAATAAAATTCAAGGAAATTCACCGTCTTACAACTGCAACGGAACGGGTGGCAATATCACTAAGGTACAAACACAAACAAACGGCAGCTGCAACACTGAGGTCTGTCCAACGTGGAGTAGTTGGACGTCAATCACTTCATGTTCACGATCATGTGGAGGTGGAAGCAGGAGATTAACAAGTTCATGTTCATACAACGGACAACCAAGTCTTCTGTGCGGAGGTTGGTTAACCGTAAACCCCAAAAAATACATGTATTAACTTTTCAATGAAAACTTTCATCAGACAATAAGACCTCCCGCAACAAAATTGCATCATGCAACACTGAAAAATGTTCAATGATCAATTCAACAACTGTCAAAAGTATGTATTTTGCAACTAGCAAAACACTTATAACATCAATACAGCAAACTAATACTTTAACGAGTCACAGGTGCCGCAACATCTTCTGTTCAAACAACAATATCGACAAAACCACCAACGGCAACAATTTATGAAATGGAAATTCAAACGTTTGGTAATACAAGATCAAAATACCAGACAGCCACGGTGTATGCAAGACCAGGGTTTTCAACATCAGGTAATTGTTCTGTATAGAACTTGTCAATTTAAAAAAGGAATGAAGTCACAATCAATAAAACGTATTGGGGAATATTTTTTACAATACGTACACGTTTGCAGACGGCAAATGTAACTAATCGCACTTTGTTATGTTTTGTTAAGACAACGCAACTTCCTGTTCATGCCAAGCTTCGTACAACTTGTATTTTTACATTGGCGTTGGAGCAACGGGGGTTGCCGTTCTAATATTCCACATCATCATTATTGCGGTGGTTTGCACAAGAAAGCACAAACAGAAAGACAAAGTTTGTACATGCCAAGAAAAAAATTCGTCCACGAACGTTTACCAGATAGAGCATGCGAGAGAATCGAACGGTTCAAATACAAAACATAGTGAAATAGAACTGGAAGATGGAGGAGGTTACGTGCGACCCAACCAAGTTATGTAAGTATGCAAATCAGATTATTACGTCACGAGTGTTTTACATCATTCCCACGGCGGGCATTAAAAGTGAGAAAGGCTGTAATCTAAATTAATATTAACTCTTTATAAGGAGAATGTATTCGGATGTTTTCAGTGTCAAAATATAAAAACGTTTTTGTTTCAGTTTTAACAATAACGGCAAGATCAGCACTGCATACATGGATCTTAGCATTGGTGCAGGTAAAGTAAAATTTTACGCACTTACAACTAAAAGCCGATCATTACATACAAAGTGCATTGTACAAGGCTTTATTCACTGCAAGAAAATTGGTGTGCCTTTAAAACGTAACTTGGAATTTATCTCTGAATCATACCTATTGCATTACAGGACATGCAAGCAGTCGAAACTACGAAAACATTTCACCATGAAGGCGAAGACATCAGACATTTTCCAATGTCAGTTTCCTCTTAGTACATATTTGGTTTTACATGTGCTTTGTATTTCAAGAAACTATATAAACCAATCTCTGTATGTTTGTCCATTTTGAAGTGTAATCTAGACTACAAAAGTTTTGTGGCTACTTGTATAGGAATTATTGTACAATAAAATTGCCCACACATAAAATATACTTCCAGGTTCGGGAAAAAAGTCAGTAACGATTAGAAATGGAAAGCCCAAGCAAAAGCGCCTGTCCTAACTCATTTAACGACGACACCGCTGCTACGAGAGAAAATTAAATACGTACGACCGTCATCCAAGCAATGAGATACAGTCATTGCTACAAACTAAAGACTAAGCGATAACCTAATTGAAGTTGTATGAATAATCAACTGAATCACTATGAACACAGCAACTCCATGGGCCATAGTATATGACCTCAATTCCACCTATTTTCCAACGCAACGATGCTAAAGTTGTCAATAGCACAGTTGTAACAGTACAAAGTACAGAAGGTTCCACGCATGTAAGGTGCTTTCTTCGTTAAACATCTATTTGGATGTGATTTTGATACTCTTTTAGTTTTTGATGAGATTTTGTTAATTTTTTTAGTTTTTGATGTGATTTTGATAACACGGCTTATGGCTCAAACTTAACAAACCTCAAACAAATAGTCGCTGCTGTCTAAGGTTTGCCGATTTGTGTGTTGTTAGATTAACCTTGTAAAAAAACTTTTTATCGAAAAGCGGAGTTTTTGTCGAAAAGTGATCAAAACCGCATGAGGGAAATTACGGTGACGAGAGTTTCTTTGCGTGAAAAAAGCTTGATTGAGAAGCCAGAAGCCAAACTAAAACCACAAAATGTTTGGGTGACAGCGCAATGCTATACGAAAAACTTTGACGTCCCAAAAGCATAGAAATACTTTCCGATGATGACTTGAAATTCAACTAACTTTATAATTGCCTTACTCGTAGTGTACTTCAAAATTTTATGAGAATACAGAACTCTAAAAGAAAGATTTCAATGTGCGGACTAGAGAGAGAGGTGCTTCTTAAAAATAACGCGCCCAAAACAACATCGCATAACACTACAAGTTAGCCAAAAATCACCAATATTCAAAGTAAGAGTAAGCAAACGGGTACCTGGTGACATGTGACACGCGTTAGAAACGAAGCATGCCATAAATACGCATTTTTGTCCGAGGATAATCGTTGCACGCGAAATTTCAAGGACGCAAACTATATGACGAAATTCATATGTTCAAGCTAACAAGATTCGTGACACAGAAAGTGAGATGTTACCACAAAGCGAAACTTGAGAAATTATTTTACCACAGAGAACATAAAAAGAATTTTAAGTTGACTCCAAGACAAGTTTGTGACAAATTTACATCGATTGCTCCCTTTTTTTCACAAACAAAAAGACAACTTACACAATAATGCGATTGTTTTCATATTAGCTATGGTTTCGTCTACTTTTTTAGTTCAAATAACGATTTTGACAAAAATATCTCAAGTTGGTCACCAAGATTACGTTATGTTGTACAAAGTTCAGTTGCCGGTTATCTGTGTAATCGTCAGTACAACTTGTTTAATCACTGCACAGAAACTGACTCATTGCAGATCACACAAGCAGCCGACAATACAAAATGAATTTATCCCGATAAACTTTGGATGCAACCACGCGAGGATTGCAAGCAGAAAAGTTTCTAAGGTCTAAAGCTGTAAGAATTTGTAACAATAATCTGTTTGGAAGTGCTATTCAGTACGCGTTTTCAAGTCCGAGTTCACCATCCACACCAAACTAACGTTTAAACCAGGTTACATACAAATTCGTACCAATTCACGCATCAATCAATGTTTTACTATTTTTCATTTCGATAATCTTTGTTTTAGTATCGATTTCAATTTGATTTAACAAACACTGCAACATATTATGCTTTGATGATGTAGCACATACCATATCTTGGTAAGCAGACATAAAATTTAAGAGAACAAAACAAACATTGGCGATCAAAAAATAGAACCTTTTTCAGGTAAATATACACGTAGGCCTTTCCTGGATAAAGTCAAATATCGGTAACGTTTGCGGGCATGACCAAGGAAGAGGGGATTGAACAAAGCAAGGATATAGGTAAATGCAATTGGGAACACAACAAAGGAGAAACTTATGATTCATCCGCATGTCAAGCTGTTGTAGCATAAGCGATTCTTTAAACACTGTCATTTTACGTATGGTGTAAGCATGGAAGGACCGATAACACTTCTAATTGTCGCAGTTAGTTTGGTTATATTTGTTGATGCTGAAACGTGGTCGGAATGGGAAGTTTGCAGCAGTGGCTGTTATAAGCGAAGAAATAGAACTTGTGAGATAAATGGGTCGAGTTTAACTGGAATACAGTGTGCTGATGTGGATCATGTTTATGGACAAGAATTACAAACCGGATGTATACAAACCAATTGTACATTTGGCAACACAGTGGGGGTAAGAACACCATTTGCTCTTAAAAGACCTGTGTAAAAAAACGACGTGAACGGGTATGTTTAATAATAACAAACTCAAACCGGTAGTTGCTTTAGACAAACTTCTGCAAGGAGCGGCAAACATGTGTGTTTGTTACTCAGCTAGGTTTTACATCGTATACTTTTAGAGATGAAACAAAAACCAGGCAAATTGTTCTTTTCATTAGGTTAATAGTTGCCTTGGAAATTGCTACGATGCAAGTCAAGACCAAACAGTCACATGTACAAACCATCTCACATGCAATATCATACTCAAACAAAGATGTTACAATCAAGCAACATGTTCTGGAGCTTGGAAGAAAATTTTACAAAATTGCTCAAAATCTTGTGGAGGCGGAAAAAGTAAAACTTACCGAAAATGCTATGATGGTACGAAAATACTATACAGCGAAATCAGAAACATCTTTTCAACCCATTTATTCTGTAGGAAATTCACCGTCTTACAACTGCAAAGGAACGGGTGGCAATATCGATAAGGTACGAACACAAACAACTGGTGACTGCAACACTGAGATCTGTCCAACGTGGAGTAGTTGGACGTCAATCACTTCATGTTCACAATCGTGTGGAGGAGGAAGCAGGATATTAACAAGTTCATGTTCATACAACGGACAACCAAGTCTTCTGTGTGGAGGTTTGTTTATCACACCTGAATATCCACATCAGGGATGGCTTTTACCACATTGCCATTACACTACACTTAATTTTAAAATGAATCTTTATTCACAGTAATACTTTTGCATTGGGCCCCTTATTCACCCACACTTTTTGTAGCATGTTTTTTTTGCAGGCAGAAACGCATGTGTTCCAACAAATGCAAGGTTGTTGCCGGAGTAACATGTTTTATCCCATTTCGAAATTGTCCGATAATTTGAAATCCATTATTGTGGGTATCGGGGTACATGCATGGGCTATAGGGTAAAGCACAGCAATCGATGTATCACAAAGTGCAGAAATATTGTTGAGTTTGTAGAAGGTGTAAGTTATTTTGGGGGCGAATGAGGTAACCCCTCGGGCTATGCAGTAAAACGTAACAGATGGCATTATTTCATGACGGTATCGACCTTATATTCATATTTGCCCAAATAATGTGCCAAAAGTGCATGGACAATCATGCCGCTAAAAAAAGGATAAGCAATACGTGACCGATGTAAAAACAACTCAGTTAAAAAAACATGCTACGGAAGGCAAAATAATTAACAATTAATACTAATATTTCAGTCATAAATGATTTCAAACGTTATTTTAGACAACAAGGCATCTCGCACCAAAACTGAATCGTGCAACACTGAAAGTTGCACAACAACAATAACAACAATGTCAACAGCAACAACAAGTAAGTATAAGTGTTGTAAAAACTATCCTTACCAAGTAAACACTTACAATTGTGACAGAAGGTACAACACCTTCCACAACAATAACACCAACAACAAAATCTACGACAAGAATAATATCGACCTCAAAAATCACCGGAATATCAACAACCAAATCGCCAACAAGCACATTGGATTATCAAGAAACATTCCCCACAACAAGTAATAACCTACATAAAATTCACTTGTTTCAAACGATGTCACAAATTGGTTAAACGGTATTAATGTAAAACACGAGTTCCGATCAAACTGGACGTTGCTTTTAACCTGCAATAGATAGATTGTTCACATTGTTACCAATAACAAACCCACGGGCTGACGCACGATCGGCTTTAACACTTTGTATGTTGTTGCTGAACGTTTGTAAATTTATCAAGGTAACTCTGACTACGAACCCCCATGTGAAGCTTCAGGCAACGTCTATCTGTACATTGGTGTTGGAGCATCCGGAGTCGTGATGCTGATATTTAACATTATCGTTGTTGTGGTGGTTTGTGAAAAATCGCGCAAAAAAGGAGATCAAAAGCTTTGTAATTGCCATTCCCGCAAAACCGAATTAACCAAAAGAGGTACGGTTTTTATTCTATCAGGGCATTTGATAATTCATAGAGCCAAGTATACTCAAACCCTAAGAGAAATGAAGAATCTACCTTGGCCCACAAGAGCTTTACACAGGTATTAATGAATTTTGAAACTAAATAACAGTTGAACCTTTACTCATTTGAAATGAGCCTTCCGTTTTAGATGTCTTGCACGACGAATTGTTTAGAACTTTACCCTTCAATGCGTATTTAAATCGTTTCGTGTCAGATTTTGATTTCTGTTTCAAATAAACCTCAACAGCCAAATGTGGTAGTTTCTAATATTTTATTTCGCTTCATAGGTTGCACAACATCAAGCCATCCGACCACAAACGTACAACATCCTGAAATGGAACTTAAAGATGCAGATGGCTACGTGCGTCCCAACCAACTAACGTACGTGTTTAAATAGAAACATACCAGTCTGACAGAATATACAGTAGCCTTACCTAAACTCTTTAGACCATGTATGGATGCGACCACCGTTTTATTATTTAAGTTAATATTTTCCTACAAATTTTTGGCATGCATGCGTACGTTATAAGTTTGCTTCAAATGCCCGACCACGTTTCTAGGTCCGGCAGTAATCATTACAGTGGTTCTGTGGTGAGCGCAATGTACGTAGATCTCAACAATGACTCAGGTAAAATTAAAATTGTTTTTTACGTGTTAATAGCAAACAATAACTACAGCAATGCGACCTACACGACTTTTCGTAGGTAAACAAGAGAATCGTAACTACGAAATCATTTCACTTTGACGAAGGATTGGAAGGAGGACACCCAATAAAAAAACATTAAATAATCGTTTTGCGATTTAAAATCTACAGATCTTAGCCACCGTTCAATTATTTTCTACAGTAGATTTATCCCAGTGTGTTTGTATTACAGTATAGCATTGTTGGTTAACTACGTTACACATGGTTTGTTTTGTCATCAACATTAATCGCTATTTCTCATGTTTACTAAATTTACGTGCTTGTTTTGAACGTTTTAGTTTGAGTACGTTTTGTAGGGCTTGTTTTTATAAAAGAATTTTAATCAGGTAATGATTATAAAATGCTATACGCACCATTTTTTGATACCGGTGCGGATGGAAAACAAAAACTACCATGGCCACTTGAACCAATCAAAATTTTCTTATGCGCTACAGGATTTGAGTTCCATTAGACAAGATTCCAATGTAAATAACTGTACTTATTGACCTAAGTTAACGTGCTTTGTTGTTTTATATGCACTAACATGTTAAACTAGTTGATTGAAAATTTAAATATTAAGATTTTATGTGAACTTACAAACCACATTTGATGATTGATATAGAAACAAACATGTACATGCAGTAATGTGAGTTGCGCACCCAAAAAGACAAAAAAGGTATCGTACAGTTTTTGACTAAAGATGTCAGAAATGCAGTATTTAAACAGAAGCGTACAAACTCTAAGTACAGCGTTTAATTTGCCTTAAGGTAGTGAATTGCTACTACCCGGGGTTTGTTTAAGTGTGTTTAGTGACTAATGGATAATCGCGCAAATTAGTCACAAGCAACAACGACACTCCTCAACGCGAAACAATACGACTCATTGTGCGGTTGATTATTCTAAAGTTGCAAAACGACAAGAAGCTGTTGCTTGGTGATTCGCTGCGACTTAATGTGGAACTGGTTGAATGATTTAATACAATAAACAAAGAACCGAATACAATGATACCGCTTTGTGTACATTATTTGAAAAATGCCGCACAGGAAAAATTTATTTCTAATAAATTCTTGCTATTCTTGTAATGACATTTTTCTAACTTGTTTGTATTGTTTTTGTTAGATTATTTTTATAACATATGAAGAAGTATTGCAGAAAGCCAAGAAGAAAAAACATAGGACAGAGGGGACCAGAAATCCAACTATTCGAACTTTTGTTGCCACGTGGGCTTCGCCTATAGATGCCAAAAAATGTGTTATCCAGTGTTGATCTGCATACATTTTGCGACAACACTTGTCGCGTCTAAAAGTGCGTTTGCAGAAATGTCTAAGGAAAGTAACTTTAGGACACATGCGTGAGACAAACGCATGAATCACCAAACAAGCTATCACCACATGAGTGACACTTGTGACATCTGTCATGTATTCATCATCATTTTACATCTGTCGCAAGTATGGAAGGTGCAATTATATTCGCTATAATCGCAGCGAGTTTAGCTAAGAATGTCGAATCTCAAACGTGGTCAAAATGGAAAAATTGCAGCAGTGGCTGTTATAAGCGAAGAAGTCGAACCTGTGAAATAGATGGGTCGTGTTTAACTGGAATACGGTGTGCTGATGAGGGATTTGCTTATGGACAAGAATTACAAACCGGTTGTACACAAACCACTTGTACAAGTGGCAACACACTAGTGGTAAGCTCATTAGCGAATCTTGAGAAACTTCAGTAAAAACGAACCATGTTAACAATATCAACGGAATGACCAAATAACATTTCCTGCACAGTTGCAGCGTTTGTGTGTTTAAATTGTTAAGCAATGGATTAACGCATGTTTTGCAATGACTTTTGTGTGAGCTGTACAAATATAATACATAAGCTTGAATATCATAGAAGATGGGCACGATAACTTGGTGGGCCAGGTGGGCTAGAGTTGACTCTTCATTGTTTTACACCATTCACATTGATAAATTGCCTATATTCTCCTGTTTTTTATTAGATAGGCAGCTGCCTTGGAAATTGCTACGATGCAAGTAGAGACCATATTATCCCATGCACAAACCAAGCTGCTTGCAATATCGTATTCAAACAAAGATGCTACAACGTAACAACATGTTCTGGAACTTGGAAACAGATTTCACAAAATTGCTCAAAATCTTGTGGAGGCGGTCAAAGTAAAACTTACCGAAAATGTTATGATGGTAAAAAAACACAATAACACATCAACATCAAATAAATCTCATAATTCAACATATGACTCATAGAAGATTCGCCGTCCTACAACTGCAAAGGAACAGGTGCCAATATAGATTATGTAGATGTACAAACAACTGGTGACTGCAACACTGAGGTCTGTCCAACGTGGAGTAGTTGGACGTCAATCACTTCATGTTCACGATCATGTGGAAGAGGAAGCAGAACACTGACAAGTTCATGTTCATACAACGGACAACCAAGTCTTCTGTGCGGAGGTTTGTAAAATGAAGCCCTAATCGCAGTTTAATGCAGTTAATCGTTAAAACTATTTTTTTATAGATAATAAGACATTTCGAACCAAGACTGAATCGTGCAACACTAAAAATTGCACAACAGCAATGCCACTATTAAGCACAACGACAGCAACAACACGTAAGCATCTGGTAAACAAACAAATTACCTACAAGGCAAACTATTATAATATCTTACAACAGATGGTATGTCATCTGCTGCTACACAGCCACATTCAGACACACAAACGGCATCTTTTTAGCCAGCAACGCCGCCAAACTCTTCAACGACACAATTTTTGACAACGTTGGAGGCCAGAGCCCCATCATCAACCAAATCAAGTAATTTTAATCGCCTGCATGTGTTTAAACGTTAAACCTAGTCAGCCCAGCACAACATGAGGAAAAAATCACCTGTCAGTTTCGTCTGTAGAAACTATAAAGTTTAGCGTAAAAAGTATTTTTGGGACTGTAAGTTTTCCAAGTGATCGTTTTCCAAACATACGTTTATAACGAAAATACTCATTGAGAAAGATGCTGACAGGAAGTGTACGTTTGTAATTTTCCGTTTTGTTAATCACGGGTTGTTCGTCCCAAGCTTTGGACAATTTGCACCTCTAAATTGGGTTTGGAGTAACGGGTATTGTGGTTCTGATAATTACCATCATTGGTATTGCGTGGATTTACAATAAAAAGGAAAAACAAGGTGGTCAAGGTTGTATTCGGAACGATTCAAGTGCAACCGATATACCTCAAAAAGTAAGTGTTTTCTAGATGGTGGAAAGGCAACAACACCTTGAAAATGAGGCACAGTATTAAATAAAGGCCGTTATTTGGTGACGCTCAGCTAAGCCATTCGTTTTGATTGCCTACCAAGTTTTGAGCCTTTGGTATTGTACACAACAAAGGTACCTAATGTCCAAATTTAGAATCAGCATTTATTATGCCACGTTGCATAACCCCAAACATTAACCAGTTTCGAAACTTGTTCTTTTATTCGCAGGTTGCAAGCCCTTAAGCTGTACGACCACATACATACAAAATCCTGATGTGAAAATCAACGACGCAGATAGATATGTGCGTCCCAACCAACGTAAGTGATGCATCAGAAACATGAAAATCTGAGAGGGCATACTCACTAGATAGCCTCAGCTACACTGGCAACAAAAAATCCCCTTTCTGCATTTTTGGGTCCTGGATCGGCCTTAATATTTAGGTTTTTTTTTTCAAATTTCCGACAGCTTTTTACGTTTTCAGGTCCAACAGCCGTTATTACAATGGTTCTTTGGAGAGCGCAATGTACGTAGAACTCAGCAATGATTCAGGTGAAACAAAAAGTGTCATTTGAAGGTTAATAGCAAATTATCACTTTGACATTACAACCTACAGATTTGTAAACAGGTTAAAAAGAACAACGGAATTACGAAATCATTTCACCGTGACGAAATTGTAAGAAACCACGTGATCAGACAAACAAAAAAATCCGCTTCAATTATTATCAATTTTTAAATTCATAAGTTTTGCACGTCACACGCATAGCTTTGTCTATTCTGTTTTTGCGTAGTTTTTTAATAACGTGGAAGCATGCGTCACACTTCGTCCACTTTATCTAGCCGTTATCGTCTTTTTGAAGATCTTCCTAAACACTTTTTAAATTGAAATGTTTTGCGTTACTTACAGTGTTTCTTTTTCGTAAGAATTTAAAAGAGCTAGTGATGAAAAATCAAATTTAGGTGACATACAACATTGTTTGATACTTGTTTAGCTGAAAAACAAAACCAACACATTCTGTGCTGCTTGAAAATATAACCGATTGTTTTCATGCCCTACATGTTTAGAGTTTAGATGTTTAGTTTGACAGACACCGTTCTGCACTTTTGTAAATGCAAAAAATATATTTTTTTACCCTTTGCTTTGCACAAATTCAAAATTCCCGTCACAAAGCGTTGTAATTTTACTTAACGCACATACAGTGTATGCATGTAGATATATAGCTGGATTTACTGATATATGAAGATCGCCGCTAGGTGACACCAGCACTTAAAAACGATGTGTGGTGGCGCTACGATGTATTGTCAACATGACACTATGGAACCGCTATACGAGAGAAAAAACGCTGCACAAGAGAAATGAGTTTTTATTTATTTCTGTTAGTTTCCTACTATCGATTATATACTGGTTAATATTGCTAATTTTTATTTCGTTTTTGTTGGGGCATACTTATTAAACCAAATTATACCTTGAATGTCTTAGTAGTTTGTGAGTATTGTCATTATTTCGCAATATCCAAGAAAAAATGCTCCGGCCGCATGCTGCATATTAAAGACAACAACACATCAAAATCTGTATTACACCGATAAAATGACAGTATTTGCCAAGTTACCTCTAAATTTCCCTTTATCGTGTCTGGCGCGTCGCATAGGTACAGCAAATTGTGTTCTACGTTGAGTGAATGGACTCGCAGAGCAGAATTGTTGTCCGACTTTACCATTTATTGTAATGAGTAGTAAAAACAAAATAAACGTATAAAGAATATTTAGAAAAATACGGAAATGCCCAACGGATCGCATACAACAAGGACTTGGGTGCTTAAATCAGGTAAACAAACACAAGGCAAATTTATGAATCATCAAGCATAATAGCGTGCGATCGCGCTTGCGGCATCTGCAGTGTATTTATCATCGTTTCATATCTAGTGCAAGCATGAAAGGTGCACTGGTATTCGCTATAGTAACAGTTAGTTTAGTTAGAATCGTTAACACTGAGACATGGTCAGGATGGGAAGATTGTATTAGTGGATGTTATAAGCGAAGAAATCGAACTTGTGAGATAGATGGATCAAGTTCAACTGGAATACAGTGTGCTGATGTGGGATCCGCTTACAGACAAGAATTACAAAGCGGTTGTACACAAACCACTTGTTCACCTGGCAACACAGTGGGAGTAAGTACACCATTTGGTCTTCAAAAACTTGTGTAAAAAATACGTGATCGAGCTGTTTAAGAACAAGCTCAATCATTTATTGGTAATGGGCTGAAGAAGTAGAACATATTTCATCGGTCTAGGCAATTGAGCAATACAAACAAATATTAGGTGGTTTAACACATGCTTAAGACGATTTTTTGTAAGGTGCAGTAAACATAAGTGTGCAAAAACTTAAAGATTATAGAATGTAGGGATGATTTGTTGCTAGGTGATCCGGATATATTAGTGCTAGCACTTTCTGTTTATAAATTCCATGAGAGATGAAACAAAAACTTCAAAACACGCAATGTGTTGTCTTCTTTAGGCTGGTAGCTGTCTGGGAAACTGCTACGATGCAAGCAAAGACCAAATTTCGCAATGTTCAAACCAAGCCGGATGCAATAGAATACTCAAACAAAGATGTTACAATGAAACAACATGTTCTGGAACTTTGAAACAGATTTTACAGAATTGTACAAAACCTTGCGGAGGCGGTAAAAATAAAACTTACCGCAAATGCTATAATGGTAAGAAATATACTGCTAAAGATCAAATAAATCTTTTTAACAGAGACTTTTTTTAGGAAATTCGCCGTCTTACAACTGCAAAGGAACAGGTGCCAATATAGATTATGTAGATGTACAAACAACTGGTGATTGCAACACTGAGGTCTGTCCAACGTGGAGTAGTTGGACGTCAATCACTTCATGTTCACGATCATGTGGAAGAGGAAGCAGAACACTGACAAGTTCATGTTCATACAACGGACAACCAAGTCTTCTGTGTGGGGGTTTGTAAAACGACAGTCAAAATGTAAGTCTGTCTGTTGTTAAAAGTAATGTTTCTTAGATAACAAGACAAATCGCACCAAAACTGAATCGTGCAACACAGAAGGTTGCACAACAACAACAACAATGTCAACAGCAACAACAACCACAACAAAAAGTAAGTTTTTGCGAAAGTACAGCTTGCTTGCTAAGTCCGGCGACATTCGCATTTGCGACAGGTAGTACGACATCTCCAGCTACAACACAACAAAAAACAACAACACCTAAAGCATCAACTACGACAACAAAAGCAACAACAACGACAAAACTAATGACCAAGCTCAACACTTCAACAACAAAATCACCAACAAGCACACTCAGCATGCAAGAAACACCTTCCATAACACCAAGTAACAATATACAATGCATGGCCATTCATTCAGGTTTTAAATTTGTTGAATTATTTGTGAACAATCATATGTTTTAAGGAAATTCAAACGACACGACGGACAGTCCGTTCTGGGGTCCAGGCAACATGTACATGTACATTGGAATAGGAGCAGGCGGAGGCGTGGTTTTAATAATTATCATCGTGGCGATTGTGGTGGTTTGCAAAAGAAAACGGAAACACAAACCGATCGATGATGTTGGAATATACAAGGACCCACAACCCACAGACAACGTGTATCAAGAAACTGATGTCGACGACAAACAGTCAACGTAAGAACTAAATTGACTGGTTATAAACTAACCATTGGAAAGAAACAAAAATAATCCTTATCTAACAACCTTAAACCAATAGTATTTACACTTTGAAAGGGCTTTGTATGCTGTTGTCGACAAGAGTCCAGCAAAAAAGATATCAAAGTCGCCATCATTAGTTAAACCCGGTTAGTGAAATTAAATGCACGTTACGATTTTAGAATTGTATGTTAAATACATGCATTTGTAAACAGAAGCTGGAAAAACGTCGGTAAAGAAAGAACAAAGTCAAAGAAAATGGTATGTTAGTAACGGATATAAGTAGTATTAAATAAATACATGTATAATTGTTTGGTAGGAGTATCCCCCTTGCAGTGAAGAAATCATTAATATCTAAGATGCCACCACCAAAGATTGAAACAGGTAACAACACAAATATAAATTTAGACAAACAGAAAGGATGTAAATTATGTCAATTTCGTTTTTAGACAAGCTTCAACAGAAACAAACTTTAAAAAGGAGCAACACAAACCCAACAGTACTGGATATTCCGTAAGACTACTATACAATAAGATAATTAGTGTGTATGACTTTAAGTGACTTGCTTTTATGCAGAGATCATGAGTATGAACATATTAAAAAACGGCCATTGTCATATGCCTCCATATCAGGTGAGTTAATAACCCGTAAAAAATCATTAGCTGTTTTCAACTACTACTATGTAAAAGTCATATTTTTCCTTAAAGGTGACCCGCAGTCGGAAAGGATGCTGACAAACAGAACAGATAGGTATGGGCATTAGTTTAAAACTCAGTAGCTAAAAACCTTTAACGTTTAAATGCGGGTTAAAGCATGAATACGTGACATCGCAGTCGCAATGCAATCTTACCAAACCGATTTAAGTACGATTACTAATTGTTCCCCGACGCTTTTTACGTGTATCCTGTTGAGTAATCAACACGTCGTTACGTCATGTCTTGCTTACGTAACCACAACAGTACTTCCAACTAACTAATTATTAAACAACACTTGATTTATTTCTAGTGTTTCCAAACATGGATCTCTACGTGTCGCTCCGTCAGGTATAGCACGTCAAATGTAATGGGTAAATCATACAACATGACCTTTAACCTGGTTTATTTTTGCAGAAGAGGATTTGAATCGGCTGAGTCATGAGATAATCGAAAATATCCACAACACAACAAAGGGTATGTAAAGAAACTTGTTATAACCTTAAAGCTAAGATTTGTTTGTTGCATAAACTTTACGGCCAATTTTGGTTTTGTTGTTGTTTCGTGTATGACCTGGGTACGGGAAGTGAGAAATCAAACAGATTATGGACGAGAGTTCAACAAACTTTTCCGAAGTCGTCGCAAAGAAAAAATGTGAAATATCAGACTAGGCGGACAATTATTGGCGCCATTAGCATTATCTAATATATTTTTTACGTACAACTGAGCTCAAAACGAATAAACCAGTCGGAAATTACTACAGGGTTTGTCAGAACGATAAGATATTTCGGTTTATTGTAAAGCGGTTTTGTCAGTCGGAAAAAACCTGCCGCTTAATAACACTTTTTAGTACCAATAGTCAATTACTATTAAGACACTTGATTTACCGCATTGGACGTTTCAAACACCAGCAACAAAACTTTTTATGCACCAGGTAAACCGACACCAGTACTAAGAGAGTCACAAATTACATCGTATCTACCGATGAGCAGCATCAAGAGTTCAAACAAAAGCATTAAATTCAGGTGAGATCAACGAAGACTTCCAGCGTTTAAACCCATGTTGTTTGGAACCTGTTTAACGCATTTTCTAAACAAGTGTCAGTAAACAAACAGCGAAAGTTGTTTTTTAAACATCGATGGCGGTCTGCAGTTAAAAACTTTTGGTAACAAATTCATCATTTTTGAGCAATAATTAGGAAATGTGGACAGTCGAATATACAAATTAAGGATTGTAACAACGTTTTATACATTACAGTGACAACATTCAGATTCAATCAGCAAGTGAGAGCGATGGAGAAGATTGGAATGGTAAAAACAATTTCCTTGATAAAAATTTGTGAGAATTTCCATGAGTAAATTACTTTCGCGCGATAACTTCCAGTAGCAAATAATTTTTAAAAAAACTGTTTTGTACGACAACATATGTTCTAAACGCGTTATTTATTGCAATGCAATGTTGAAACGTCCAGGCGAACTCTCTGCGTCTTAATCTTGAGTCAGTGCACACCAGCCTATCTATCAGGTACAACAGCCAAAGCGATGCGTATTTTATTCCATTTGTAACAACAGATTCGTGGTCGGAGGACGATGATGAGATTGGTGAGATGGTCCCCGGGCGAAAGAGCGTCAGAAAGAGCCGAAAGAGCCGAAAAAGCAGAAGAGCGTCGAGAAGACCGAAACCAGCTGACGCACCAGACAAATCGGTAACCATACAACAGTGCCACCAATTCAAACTTTACAAGCGGTAGAACCCCGTTTAGGTCCCTTAATAGTTGTAACTGTTAAACAATAAAAATTGAAACTGACTGCATCTAGACCCATATACGCGAACACTTCTACAGCGCTCACATAAGCCCTGATTGTTAAATGCACTACGTCAAAATATACTGTTTAACTTTAGATTAGCAGCGGGAGCCACCATGAGTCTGAATCATGTTAAAAAAACACATGACCGATGTTAATTTGTTTAAACTAGCAACTTTTGCGTCTCGATTTTATCACTGCTTGAATAGAGTACTGGCCTAATAAGTTTGTTTTACTTATAGGCAGCGACATTGGAACTTCCTCCACCCCCCGACTTTGACCCACCGATATTGACTTCATCACCTGAGTCACCAGGAGGGGTGAAAGTTGCACCCCCGCGCACCCCGCCACGAAAAAACGCACCAAAAATAAATTGAATATACCTGATTATATTTGTTTTTACAGCATTAGGTGTGTTTGTTCTACTATTTTAAAACTGTAAATATTTTTTGTATGCGTGTTTGTTGCGTATAACAGTTTTTACAACTATGTAATAAAAATATTAACGACAATTAACGGTCTGCTAACTTAGACAGATACATACAAAGAAGCTTTAAGACTTGCCAACCCCACCTGCAAACCATACATGTAAAATAATGCTGATTATACAAAGTTGGTTACCGGCCGAATGCCAACACTGTTGTTACCCCAACAAAAGCTATTTTACTATTAAGCTCAGTTATCACAATATTCCTTGTTAACACTTTGAGCCATATTTTTGAAACGCGTGTTACACATAGAATGAAGGATGGTCACAAGTAATTGTGATAATTGGCGCAACATTTGCCTTTGCTAAGAAGCAAAACGCTTTATTAAAGTGTCCTTATTGCGGTGCGTTAGGTTTCATCCAAGCATTATGCATTCGCAACCTTGGAAAGTCTTTTGAATCGTTGTTTTAGAAATGTTTTCAAGACCGCATGTGACTTAACGCGTAGATACCCGTGGAGCTGCACAAAACTTTTAATTCTCTTCATAAGCAATTTAATAACCAGTCAAGGAAGTGTTTTAAGACGTTACGTCAGGTGTGTGGGATACCGCGACTCTGTTGTCCACGTGTGCGACGTCACAATACTTGGGGTTGTGACGTACGTCCGCCACCTTGCATTTTGTAAAACTCGGCGCTTATAAGTTTAGCCCTGTGTACTGCAGTGTGGGTAAATACAAACACATAGCTTTTGTGCTAGTCAAACACGCTGCACAAACCACGAGAGGCCAGACGTAAGTAAACAACACCCCAATTGCATCATCCAGTGATTAGCCCAGTAGCATTTCCGGAGAATCGCAATCGCTGAATTGATGCGTCTCTGGACAGCAAGACAGGGCCAAACAATCATTCAAACAATACAACAGCAAATGACACCACAATGTGCAAACCATTAATTCTCAGCATTGTTTTGCTGTGTATGGCGTATTTTGCACAAGTAAGGGGTCAGACGTGGTCGATTTGGAGATCTTGTGATAACTCGTCGGTTTGTTTTCAAACACGAGTGAAGCAGTGTAGTTTAAATGCAACGGGCGTCAAGTGTGTTGCACAGGGTGAAGTGTATGAGGAGACTTTGTCAAGCGAGTGCAGGGAGGAATGCTCAGGCATATGGGAAGCTGAAGAGGTAAATGCATTTTCGCAGTGTTTCGCTGGTGTATAAAATGTTCTACAAATAAGTGCAAATTTTGCTTTCTATTTAAAAACACCATGACGTAATCATTATTCTAGGATAAAAAATTACAATTTAACCATTTTGTAAACAGGTGTTTGCGTTTTAAAGACCGGGTTTTCGAAAAACAGATAAACTCCAAATAGTAATCAAATCCTATATTAGGGAAGCATACGGCCCTAAACGAAAACTGTGATTAAACCTCAAGCGTTTGCTTTATTACACCACAAATTAGATGTATCCAAACGATACTCTTAACGGGAATAAAGTTCCAATCAATTGCCTAAATAGAATTAATAAGGGCACTGAATAAGCTGATTAATATGTATTACAATACATTTTGTTAACAGGAGACGAATGCGTGTGGTGCAGAGTGCTACGATTCGAGTCAGGAGACAACGGCGGTTTGCAGTAGTAACACTTCATGCAAACGTATCAGCAAGCAGCGGTGCTATAACAGCTCAACTTGCGATGATTTTTGGATTTCTGCTGATACAAACTGTAGTAAACCGTGCGGGACTGGTATAACGCTTCACTGGCGGAAATGCTTTACTGTGGGTAAGAACGAAAAAATCTATTGTTCGGTTGCCAGTTGGCGTGAAAACAAAAAATTTTCACAAAGACAAGAGAGTGAAATGTCCGACGGGGCTTAAGGTTAATATTGCGGGTATTTTTTTCAAAAAAAGAACAAACAAAAGGGCGCCAATGGATGGACAAAAATGCCTGTAACGAACCAAATTTACAAACACAAAGTTTCTAAAGATTTTTGCGGTTTTTTGTGATCATAATGAAAAGTTAAGCTATTGGCCCAATGACCAAAAAAACACAAATTAAACCAAACAAACTTTGCATAAAAATTAAGCTGGTACCGACTCGTAATCAATAATGTTATTTTAAGACAAGGGCCGTCTAGTTCTATCTTACAACTGCAACGGCACAGGAGGGGACCCAGCAGCAGTGTCAATCCTGGCTGCTGAAAAAGAAACTTGCAACAGAATACCATGTCCAGCATGGGGCAGTTGGGAAGCAATAAACACCTGCAGCCGAAATTGTGGAGGTGGTTTTCAGAACGTTACAAGTAACTGCTTGTATGGTCAAAAACCGAGCACACTGTGCGATGGTAAGTAAAGTATAGCTTTAATTTTACATTAGCCAATTCAAAGACTTTGGAACAACATACTGACTTCAATACATATATTAAAGCCAAATACGTTAAAAGTTTTAGCAGTTACTCGGTTGATATGTTGATGTGGACTAACGGCTGCTTGAGACAACAAATTTAATCAGTTGTAATAAACCAAACACTGAATTGTGGCCAGCATTTGGGAGTAATATTTACAGACTAAAGTAATAGTAATAGATTAAAGTAACAGTTTGAAGTACATTGTATTATGTCAAGTTTAATTCATTTGCAGAAGCAGGGTTGGCTACAAGCAGAAACAAGACCGTTTCGTGCAATACACAAGATTGTTACGGCCAATGGTCAAATTGGGTGGACTGTGGAGAAGTGACTTGTGCAATGGCACTTTCAAGAACAAGAAAGCGGTAATAAAAATTATAATCGAGCATAACGCACAAGAGCACCTGCATAATTTATTTCTACTTCTCTTGGCTCCCAGCTCGACGTGCATACAGTCAATACCTAAATATTAAGTGTTCTGTAGTATTTACAGCACCAGCATATAGTATGTTAACGCGGTACACTTGTCAGTTCAAAATTTCTTGACGATAAATTTAAAATTAACGATGCTCAAAAGAAAAATTTTACCAGTTTTGTTGTGAAAAACGCAGGTTGGATAGACTGTAAAATTTGGGCCAACCTTTTAAAAATTCTCAAAACATTTCTTCATTTTACTTAAAACTTAATAATCTTGCCTTTGTGTTAAGTTTGCGCTTGTTCGATGGAGTTGAACAGAATACTTGCAAACTTGCGATCTCCAACGGGAGTTGCGAAGGCGCAGCGAACGTCACAAACGGGTAAGAAAAACTCAGGCCAGAACAAAACAGGAAGTGGCCAGTTTATAAAAGACTTTTTGACAGGTACATTGTGGAAGAAACCATTGACGCTTGTACAAGAAATGCCAGTAACTGTTTAGAGTGGGGCGAATGGGTTACACGCAGTAATTGCTCCTGCAACGACAACGCACAAGGCAAGTTGTAAAGAATGGTGTGAAACTTTATCTTGAATTAATTACTTCCTTTATTACTTCCTTCAGGCGAATACGGTTTTTGCCACCAACGTTGATATAAATAGAATTACTTTGCCGATAAAATTGATATCGAGAAAAATGAATACCATATGATAACAAACAGCGCTACTAACATGAAAAAATATGAATCGTCAAACTTTTACAAAACTCATCGTCAATCTTCAAGCTTTCGAGCCCTAAATTGCACGAAGCTGTTAGCCTGCGTCGTTTTAAAACAACACTATCTTGACAAACGTCGTTTTGATTGCTCAGAAATCCGACAGAGGGTATGTATGTTGTCAACTACTGGGGAATGTACCACCACAACAACAGCAGCAACCACAAAAGCTGTGTCGATCGTCCCTACAAAAGCCAATCGAGTAGACACCTCAACGAAAAAAGAACCAGATCAAGGTATGGCCGTGCTGGCACAAACATAGATCCCTTGTTTTCATGCTAGATTGAAGCGGGGTGGGTGTGCAAGGATAACTCGTGATCCGGTTCACCATAATAGCTCGTGACCCGTGATCAAGCATTTTCGAAAAATTATCATGAGATGTTTGTCCTATCGTTGTCACCTGTGGCCTAATCGATTAAAGTGTTTACAGTAAGATTCCATATCGTCTGCCTGACTACGTTAGTGTTATCCAACCGGTGGTGCGCGGCGGCATTCCAATAGGTAAGCGAGCTCCTCTCGCGCATTTAACTGAACTGCGTTCTCTATTGCAATAAAATCATTTATTTTAAAAATAAAGTTATTTAATCCATATTGCTTTAATAGAACTAGTACACGACCACAAAAAGTTTGGGACCACTGATTTACGTACTAAAGCATAAAACACTGTATCCAAAAAACCAACATCCTAAAACGGGAATTTGTTACAGCACTGTGGCCTATCATCCTGGGCGCATGTGGAGGAGTTGCATTACTCCTGATCGTCGCCATTTTGTTGATTCGCAAGTTTAAGGGCGGTGGCCGAAAAGAGGTGGGCGTGTACAGCGTTCAACTGTCCCGTCAAACGCGTCGAACGCAGACGATACTGGGAAGTCAGGGAAGAAACAGTGGTGACACGACAGCAAGTGACAGGTGATGTCATCAGAATAAAATGTTTTGTAAACAAATTCGACAAGCTGAATGGGTGTCGATATCGGACATTCCACCTCAACGTCATGGAATTAGTACTGGAAAATTGAGTCACTGCAAGTGAGGATTCATAACGATTCGTACACAGTAGCAAACCACAACACTTAAAAATTCATAACGATTGGTGCACAGCAGCAATCATAACAACATTAATTTTTTACCGATCTTCGCTNGAGGATTCATAACGATTCGTACACAGTAGCAAACCACAACACTTAAAAATTCATAACGATTGGTGCACAGCAGCAATCATAACAACATTAATTTTTTACCGATCTTCGCTTCATAACGATTCATGCAATAACGAATACCCGCTTAGACAGCATAGTACGTGGAAATTTTTTTTTTACTAATGTGACTTCACAGAACTTCCACCACATTATCGGACGTAGTGGCCACATCAAGTCGAAGCGGAAGTGGAAACTTTTACGAAGATCAACCCAACAAAACAGCGGAAAACGCTGTTAAAGTACCCAACGAAGGTCACAATTTAAGTAATATACGTTAATGCTTTTGAGCAAATGATAAACCCATATTATTTTAGATGAGTACGAGGAAGTCGGACAGCGTAATGGACAAATGGTTGTTCCAGAAACACTCGGTAAATTCTTGTAAAGAATTTAACCACTACAACATAATACTTCCTGCTGTTTATTTTTAACCGCAATTCGTTTAGTTTTAGAGAACATTCCAGAAGGCGAATATGAAGAAATACAAGTACGACCACGTCTTGTTCCAAAACAATCAGGTATGTTAGGAGTAGATTTTCCGGCACAACTTAAATTTTGTCAATAATTTAAAAATTTAATATGTTTACACATTTTGTCTTGTTAGGTGCGGTCCCTGGTTCTCCTGTTGGTACAAAAATGGACTCTATCGAGTCGTACATTGCGATGCACAACGCCATTACACCAACATACCAAAGTAACATACCCTCCAGGTAAGATAGGAATGCCATTATACTGTGGGAAATTGAGATAAGTAACGGAAAGCGTGTATTAGGCAAGGAACACAGAGAAGTGTAAGAACTGCTTCAAATGCCACAGATCGCAGCGATGGCTCTGTTTCATCAGGTGAGCAACTATTTAGATTTCGCTATTTACTGTACGTAGGAATACTTGCCTGAGGATACGTACAGATAGTGCAACGTTTAACCTTATTGGCGTAGTTCATCTGTAGTTGATTTTCCTTCTAAAACAAACAGCTCGAAGCAGTAGTAACTTGTACATTATGGAAGGTTACCCCTGAAAAAAATCACGAGGTTGCATAGAAAATTAGGATAGTCCTTGAAATAATTGGGCCCCCGCAATTTTTGGCTGGCTGCGCTATTGGTTGAACTTCCTACACGTAAAAACTGTTTTGCAACACGTCTAGTCCGTGTGATGCTGAACCAATCGCAAAAATACTAAATTGTTTGCAGGATCGTCAGGGACACGCGCACGAACCAGTACCCAGTCGTCGGATACGAGCAACGTCTGCTATTCAACAATTGACCCAGTTAACAAAGTCACCGAGCACGTGATGGTCAAAAAGAAAAAAAGCAAGTCTGGACGAAAGTTTAAGAGAAACGACAGCGGCCTTCTTGGCGACCAATCACAGCGTGCCACGTCACTCCGGGCGCAGGGCCCTCGACCACGTGGATCATCCAAAACACCCAAGTTCTCCACTATTAAAGAAAACGAAGGAATGGAAGCCGGAAATAAAACGCAGTTGTCGTACGCCAACCCAAGTTACGAGTCTGAGCCATACCAGGTAAAAGCTTAAAATTCACCAAGTTTTGTATTTGGTTTTAAACACTTGGCGTTAAGACATACTCAGAATAATACACACAGCTGTAAATTATTACTGCATACAACTTGTACAATAATTCTTTTACATTGAAGAGCTGTCTCGGCTTTAAATTAAAAAATAAAGTATGTGCTTTTTGACATCTCCTACTTGGCACAAAAAATACAAATCACAAGATTTTCACCAAATCTACTTGATCTGGTTAATAACTGTAAGCATATACCACATTAACTTTAAGCACTGATAATTTTGTGGTTCGAAATAAGAATTACACAGAATGATTTGAGTGTGTTGTAAGCTTCAGCTCTATTTTTTTTTTCCGATACTGGAATCGTTTGTATTAAAGCACCAGTGGGTCAAGACCATTTTTGCACCAATATATCTTTAGTTAAGTGTGCGCTAACCAACCGTAATCGTGCAGATTATGAGCGATCGCACTTCACAACAGGACACAAGCAACCAAACCTACATAAACAATCCCAAAGAAGGGGATTTCCCCCCGCAAAAGTTTCCAGTCGACCGGCGACATCTTTCAGTGGAGATTATTTCCGAGGAGTATCTCCCGATGGAAGGCGAAACGCTC
>QXVZ01029159.1:0-19667 GCA_008931825.1 Phallusia fumigata
ATGAAGCCCTTCACAAAATCGAGCCGTATGTGAGAAAACTTGTAATAGTAGTGCCAATGTTTTATGTCATTATCAGATCGAAATATCAATTAAAATTGTGTCATCGAGACGTGATAATATATCAATTAAAGTTTTTGTGTCCTTTATTGTTGCTCAACAGAGTTGGCAACCCTACCGAGATACCTGTGCAGAGTTTTGCGTGTCGAGAATATTGCATAAGCGCCATTAACATCTGTGTGACCTTGTGTTTTATATCANTCGCTTCAATTTGTCGTCAATCGATAGTATCATGTTTAACACCTTGATACGTCATTGTCACTTTACCACTATATATTCACGTACGTTGTGACACACAATCATGCATTCTATTCCATGCCATTTCTTCCTTGTCGTTTTCGCATTTCGATTCCATTGGAATCATTCCAACCCAATGGAATGCTTTCCTTCGTTCGGAATCGGAAACGATAATACAAGACTCTCGGAAACGGTTCTTGCGTCAAGCTAGTCTCCACAGACAGAAAGATAGACAGCACCAAGGGTTGAGCGACAGAAGCAGAAGCGATCGGCAGTAACAAGCACGATGTCACACACCCGCAAACCACGGATTCGACAAAGGTATTTTTACGATATCTTTTACCTTGACACCGTTCGGACGCACACCCGAAGCATCTAAAACAGGGGTCTCAAACACGCGGCCCGCGGGCCACATGCGGCCCTCCAGGTGTTTTTGTGCGGCCCGCAGAGCATTTTGAAATTTCAGGTAATTTGTTTCACTTGGGGCCGATTACAATGCCCGCCAGCAAGTCTGATACATTTATTCCAAAGTACAAATATAATCTAGATGCAAGGTTTCAAGGGGAAAGCTGTACTAGCCTTTTCTGATAAGAATCAGCTATTGCGATTGTTACGTCACTGAAGTACCATTGTCCCTTTGTAAATCTTAAAAATAACCTAAGCGCAGCAATACACTGATAACAGATCAAACGTGGTATTTGACATTTGCAAAATCACTGTTCTCATAGTGCGGCCCCCGGGGTACTTTAAAGTTTACCATTGGCCCTCGAAGACATTTGAGTTTGAGACCCCTGATCTAAAATATGTCCTAGAAAATTGATGTGTGTCTTTAGAAACTGGCACTTCTCTCGCTTCAGTGTAAGATTGTATTCCCGAAGGCGATCCAAAACTGCTTTTATTCGATCCACATGCTCTTGGTGGTTTCTTCCTGTAATTAAAATATCATCTAAGTAGCACAACACTCCTGGTAACCCCTGTAATACTTGGTCCATAGCAGACTGAAAAATGGCGGGGGCACTAGCAACACCAAACGGCAACCTAGTGTACCGAAATAACCCCTTGTGTGTGTTTATTGTCAAAAATTCTTGAGATGTTAAGTCAAGCTCCATTTGCTGGTACGCATGTGAAAGGTCAAGCTTTGTAAAATACTTTCCTCCGGCGAGCGCGGCAAATAAATCTTGGGGATTCGGCAAAGGGTACTGTTCCACGTCAATTTGCGGATTTAACGAAACTTTATAATCACCACACAGCCGAATTTTTTCGTCAGATTTTGGAACAACAACTAGAGGAGAAGCCCATTTGCTAAATTTTACAGGATACAATATTCCCTCTTCGACCAACCGACACAATTCTTTATCGACTTTTTCCTTCAGCGAGTAGGGTACTGACCGAAATTTAACGAACTTTGGATGAGCGGAGTCTTTAGTTCCATTCTTTTTAAATCCTTGACAATATTGCTTTGTTGTACTTTAACATATGTTGATTAAGCACAATTTATGTGCAGCGTTTCGAAACTTTTTAAAGACCCAAAACATTACATTTGCTTTGTAATCATCGTTTATTACTGCATAATATCATTGTGATGCAACAATAATTTAGTATTTAATGGCGAACAATTGCCACTTTGATGTCATAAACGTCGCAACATGCAAATTTGAAACTATTTGTGTGTAGATTGCAACATGCAAATTCGAAACTATTTGTGTGTTTTGCCACCTTGTTAATTAAACTTGTTTCAAAGCAAACTAATTTCTAAAATAAAATATCAATTTTTTTGATTACCTTTTTAGTAATGCACGGCCGCCATTTCATGTACTTTAATATACATGTGCGCGGCCGCATTTAATAGAAGAAATTTCTACGTGACCCCTTGTTGGGTATAGCCTATACACGTGAATGATGTTTAAACAATAAACGTCCATTAAAAATAAACGTCCCTTTACAAATCTCAAGTGGCATTTTTGTGAACAGCGAATGTATTCAGTGAAATGTTAGGTGAAAACAGTTCTTTGTGATGTCATAACTACTTTAACAATATCAATGGCATAGTACAGAGTAATAGCCAAGCTATCCAGGGCAAAGGCATAACAACTTAACGATGACGAAAGCGGCCGAGANGTGAAATGTTAGGTGAAAACAGTTCTTTGTGATGTCATAACTACTTTAACAATATCAATGGCATAGTACAGAGTAATAGCCAAGCTATCCAGGGCAAAAGCATAACAACTTAACGATGACGAGTACGCACGTATACCATTTATTGTGACAATGACGTAATAACGCATGATGTTTCGCGACCCCAAAATTATTTTTCGCGACCTCAATTTGGGTCGCGACCCACAGTTAGAGAAGCCCTGGACTGTAGTACAGGGGGTGCAACATTTTTCACTGGAGGGACTATAGTCACCTGCGTTAGACCGCGGACCAAACCTTTGTTTAACGCAGATGGTTGGATCTGTCTTGTTTTTTTTCAAAGAAGAACATTCCGTTTCCGTTGTTCGCTTTACTTTCCCAGCGGCAATATTACGCCAAGCTTAACCAATTTAATTCCTGTGTCGTGCAATGCACAAAAAAGAAAAGAAAATCGTTTCGCGGGCCGCACTCCAATTAAAATCCTCACCTCTCGGCGAGCCGCACAATTTGTATTCGCGGGCCGCAGTTTGCACACCCCTGGTCTAGTTAGGGTTGCCAACTCTGTTAAGCTGAAAAAAAGGACAAAGAAACTTGAGTGATATTTTATCATGTCTCGAAAACACACTTCCAATTAATATTTCGATCTGATGATGACATAAAATATTGGCACTAAGGGCCGTATGCAGAAACCTGGCTTNGGTCGCGACCCACAGTTTGAGAAGCCCTGGCTTAGATAACTATCTGTAGTGCATGCAAGTTAAAAGAAATTTAAAACAGTCTTTCTTGACTAAAAGAAATAAACTGAAGTTAAACAGACTAAAATGTAAATCTAAGGTTTGAAATTCACACACAACAATCAATACTCAGGTAAACTGAACTTACCTGAATGTCCCGCCTTCATTAGATGTTTTACATACTGACAGCAAAAGTCCACAAAGATGTTTGTTGCATGATTTAACAACTCATCATTATAATCAAACATTTTTTTTTGATGATTCGCTATTCAGGCAAAAAGAAAATATTTCATAATTTTTTAGTGCACTGTAGCGAACACACAAACATTAGTATGTAAAACCTTTAATTTATACAATAAAAACATTCCTTTTACCAACAAACCAAAAAGTTTTAAACGCAATTTTATTACCTTATTTGGAGAGAAAGTTCTTTATGAAAGGGATTTTCTTTATTTTTGTTGCATGCCTGTTTTTGCAATACCATTCATTAAAACTCCTAACACACTTTGTAGTTAAAGTCTACAGGTAATTGTGTCCGTTTGTCAATGCCTGTCTGTTACATTTAACAAAAATGAAGAAATTGTATCACTAATTTGACTAAAAAGTGTCACACCAACCAAAAAAACAACATAAAGAAATGAAACATAAAACAGCATTTGTTGTCTTTACTGAAAACGTGTGCTACAAATTCCTCAAACACAACTTTATCTTCGCTTTCAAAGTGGATCATTGAAGTGTCATTCTGTGAGTCATTCATACTTTTTCTCCTGTCTTTGATTCTAAAAGACATTGAAAAAATTTAAACTAGAAATGTGGGCATGTTGCTGATCCACAAATACTATGACTCATTTAAAAGGATACATATTTAACATACTATTTTGCACCATTTTAATGACATTGGCTTTAAAAAAAAAATATGCCGAATTATATTCTGAAATACTAAACTTACTGGCATTTTTCTGATCGGTGTAGGGAAACAAAATGATTAAAACCATTCATTGATGTTTCTTGTGTTTCAGTCCTATCATCGCCAATGTAAACAATCATTTCATTGATGAGTATTTCTACCTCATCTTTTACATGAGTTCCGTCTACATTACCCAAACAACAAAATTACCAAATAGAACACATAATTTATTTTAATTGGTTACTGTTAATAATGATGTTTACAGCTGAACATCAAAATTGGGCAAGTGCAAATTTGCCATTTATACCGACTAATTGGAACCAATATTATTTCATCAAAATGGCGTTTAAACCTGTGTGCACAATTCGTCTGCACCTTGTAATAATGTAGATATCATTCTTTTTAGAGCTAATGCTTAGCCTGACATGAAAAGTGACAATTAACTAGAAGGGTGGCATTCACCATATTGCCATTCCATATGTACTATTAGCCCATTTAAAAATGCATTTATATTTACCGTGTCATGTCACATTACGTCCCATAGTTACTTAAGCTTTTTATAACATGAATGTTTCTGCAGGCAAAAACGCATGGGTCCCTACACATACAATGTTGTAGAATAATTGTGGGGTACTGTGGATATATGTACAGAACAGAAGTAGATATTTTTTATTGAATTTTATGTAAATTAAAAAGTGAAATGACAGAATTATTAATATAAGTAACTATGACTCAACCAGGGTTATGGGGGGAAACACAGAAACAAATTCACCATAATGACATGTTATACAAACTGTCTATATTTCATCTAATTCAGATATTTTTTTGTTAATTTGACCCATTTAAGGGGGTTAGTGCAATATCTGTTGAAGCTCTAGGATGAAACACATTACTGCACCACCATGGTATGTTATACAAACCGTTAAATGAACAGAGTAAAAACAATATGTGTCGCCTTCAGGAAGGGGACCCATAATCATAACAAGTAATGGAATATTGCCAAGAATTTAAATTTTCAACAGTATCAGGAAAAATTTAGATGCGTTGTTGATTGTGCAACCTATTTTAGTTGTACGTTAGTGGTGGCATCATGGTGGAAAACATTAGTTGCATTACTGCTGGTGGCCTTTCATGTAACAGTTTTTTGCAACCTTAGCATGTAACTTTAATGACCATGTGTTTAACATTGTTTGATCGAGTTACGAGAGATGGAATAACACTTATGAGGTCCTTTTTAAAGTTAAATAAACAGTCTTTTATTGTTGTTTGGTTACATGCATTTCTGTGTGTCATATTTCCCAAATTCATGTAAGAGTTGAATCTAAAATTCTGTATTCGAAACAACTATTTTCAAATAGTAAGCTTTCTACTTTGAGCATCCCTAACTGATATATGTTTTTGCTCAATTTACAGGTGAAAACGCAACAAAACCTACATATAAGTTGGAAGTTAAGTTGCGAATAAAAAAATGACATCACTGTAATTTTGGAATTATATTCTCACACTATTACAATTAGCTCACCAAACTAAAAGTTTTCAAACGTTTTTATTGCAGGACTATTTGTTTTGACTAAATCCTGCAATGCAATCTATTTGCATACACCTGACAAAAGTTAAGTGACATTATCCCAATCCAGTAAAATCACCAAGTAAACATTGGCCTTACAAATGCAGTTCTATGTTGCAATTTAACAGTAATTGATATTGGCTAGACGACAGAAATACAAAAAGAGCAACCTCTGTTATTTTCAATCTTGACCTCTTCATCTTCAATGTGGGTAATGAGATAGTCGCTCGAAATTCCAATGCTCACATCACTAACCTTTGGATTGACATCTACAAAACAGAATATTTAATAAATTTTAGGATGACAACATTTGCAGCAAAACACAAATTACTCCACACCAGCAAATTATAGTTTTGTGGTGGCAAGGTTAATGTGGGAAATGAAAGGAAATACAACTTAAGTTAAGAATTGGTCAAAACAGGACACTTTAATACGGTGCATGATAAATGTGGGCAATATAAGTAAACCAAACAGAACATGTGCAAAGATGTTAAGAATGGTCAAAACAGGACACTTTAACATGGTACACAGTAAAAACCAATTAAAACTATTTCGTGGTTTACATCAACTACTATAACAATTTATTTAACCTGTTTGGGTTACAGAGACGACCTGAAATGTCATAAAGAAGGCTGTTAAAATTCCTCACCAGTGCAAACCTGTTTGGGACCTAATGCCAGAGTTAATGAACAACCAACTTTTACCAAACTGTTGCAGCACAGCCTCGCACAAGTTAAACATACTTGTTTGAATAATTGCTTCCTTTATGCTTTTCTCGGAATACCCTAGAAATTTCATGCGTTCCACCAAATCCTCAAAGTCAACAGACAGCAATCGCTCGGATTTCAGTTGCAAACTGAAAATCAACAAGGTGATTATTGTAACAAAGTGCCAATTACCATTGTGGTGCTTTGTTTGACTGGGGTCGTTGGTTACGGTCCTGGCTTTATTTTTTTGTTTTTTCTCAGCCAGATGTGACAAGCGGCATGATTTTGTGATGAAAATACAATTCATGTGCTTCTTCACTTTTTTACATGCAGCTCTTACAATCTTTTTTAAATTTGGCAGCACACTTGTCTAAAACATGTCACTTATTTCCACTATCTGGGTCACAACATTTTTCCTTAGGATTTTGACTTTATTATGTATTTTTGGTCAGTCTATTCAATGTAAAAACAATAGTAACTATCCAAATATTTACCAGATATTTATTATGTGGGCAATGTTTTACAACCATCTGATTTTATGTCTTATGCAGAATATTTTCCACATGGTTTATATTTGTTTACCTGGGGTGCAACTCCCTGATTTTTAGACAATAGGGCCAGTCTAAAAATTTTTTTGAGGGCCAAGTCACCTAACTTAATGTACAACGTGGAGATTTTTTTTAGGGATAGTCTACCGAAATATACAATTTCAAAGTTTTGGGGTCAATGGCCTCTTTTGCTCCCCATCTCCTCCACCCTGGCTACATTCGGATCTTAGTAGGGGCTAGTTTTTTCTGCCTTGTCATGTTGTCAAAAAATCTGTAGTTGCCTTTATTCTATTGATTTTTTTAGCTTTAAATCACCTCCCATTTTTACCTTGATTTTTGCTTGTTTTGTGGCAACATAGATTTTTCTTCCACTGAAGTTGTTAACTCCTGTAACGAAACTTGCATGTTTTTTTTGCTATGCTGCTTAAGATCAGCTGGTTTGATTTTGACCAGTTTTGTCTTTGCTTCACCACATTCAGTTCCACCAGTTGTACTCCTAACAGGGATTGGTTGAGGGTTTGGAATGGAAGGTACCTTGTGTGGGTCTGAAAAATCATTGGATTCCTTATAATTGTAAATATCAATTGTGGAATATTCACTGAAACTTGGAGAGTTACTGTTACCAAGTCCTGATGGTCCTTGCAATGAACTTTTATAAATTGCTTTTTTGGATGTAGATGGTTCTGGGTGATTTGTGTTTGATGCCAGTCCCGAAATGAAATCCTGTTTTTTGTCAATCTCCAGCGACACTGAGTCAACCACTTTGTCCCTGTGCTGTATTGTGTCTTTTACAGATGATGCTTGGTGATCAGGAACAGTAATATGGACTGATGGGTCTGATACGCTAAGAGATTTAGTAGCATCAGTGCCAGAAGCCAATGAAATTGTTGGAAGGCTTTGGCATCTTTTAACCTGAACTTTATGACCATGTACTGCAGTTGGATTTAAAGAATGGCTTCCCAGGGAAGTTAGCACATTTGATGCAACCGAAAATTCATCACCCGTGTAATCTTGAACAAGCAGAGAACCACTTGAAGTGTTAGCTGGTACATTTTGGTGGTTTACAGTGTTTTCACTGTTTTCAATGTCATCCAGCTTCATTGGCAAGGAATGAAATTTATCACACTGCATTGGCTCGGACACAGAAATTATATTAGGGCTTGATGTGAAATGATCTTCATGTAACAGCTTCTTGTCTTGGGAGGCTCTGGTCTCACTGAAGGTTGGTTCCTCACTTTGGGCATGAATAATATGGGACATAACATAATGGGGGATTGGTGTGTTTGTGATACTAATCTTCATCTTTTTTTCACTGGTTGGGGCCTGGTGTGTGTCTAGAAACAAAGTCAATCAATAACATAAAAGCTTTTTACTTATTACAAAGAAGCTTCAGGCAATGACAAGTTTCAAGTCACTAACAAGATGAAATTTAATGTGTTTTGTAATTTAAATGACTCTGCCTAACATGAGTTTAGTTTACAATATAGTTTATACTACTGCATGTACCGCTATAAAATGTCGGGGAAAAAAGTTTAAATGTACATTTATTGCACATAATAATACCTTTCTTGTCCTGTTTAGGGGTTCCGACATTTCCAACCACTTTGGTCATGTTTTCATCACTAACTAATGGGCCTGCATCTGAAACAACAAAAAGTAAAATGAGCTAAAAATTCCAACAATGAATACATGTTTTTGTTTGGTTAGTGTTTCCCAAACCTATGGCATATGATTAAATTCCAGGGGTAGGCAAGAATTATAAACTGAGCTTTTATCGATTTTTGTTATTTTAGCTAAATAGTTGTCTGATCAAAATAATCTTTTCGCGAACTATCTGCAACAGGGAACAATGCATTACCTTCAAGTGGTATGTGACCATACAAAGGTCAGGAAACAATGGTTTAGGCAAAAGACTGAAACACTATCACTTTTAATGACCCCAATCTGAAACTCTAAATCAAACACTGTAAAACCCCCAACATTGTACACTTGGGACCTTACAAGTGGCAACACAAGTTTTACAAAAAAAAACTTAAAAAAGCGTACATGGTAAATTTTAAAAAAGGAATAATTTGACTTACTGCTGCCTAATGTTTCTTGTTTTGCTTTACCATCAGAATGACCATGAATTGTTGGTTGCACAAACACTAGATCAGATGAGTTTGCCTGCGTATCATTTTGCGATTGTGTGACAGAAGTCGCTTCACTGTAAAAAATAATAAAGTTAACATCTACCTGTTTACCTGGTAATAAACTAATTCTTAAAATAATGTTTTTTTGGTCACATAATTAAAAAGTAAAATGTAATCTATGTAGTTTGGACATGAAAAATGGCTGCCGCCACAACTAATAAGTAGGACAGCAAACAGTTTTTGCACAAATTTTATCAAAATTTTACATATGTTTAGATATGTGTACGTGACTGTTTTGTTAGCAACAACTAATGTGGTGAAAGCAATTTGACACAATACCTGACAATGATACATTCAAGTGACTGTGCCTTCTTATGGAAGTTTGGAGCAAGAGTTTTTGAAGCACTAGATGATGCTTGGGGTGGGAGAGATACAGAATCCCCTTTTTTTAATTCCTTTTCATAGTTTTGGGCTGTTTAATTTTCTAAAAAAATTATGACACTTTTGACAAGCAATCTTATTGGTGAATGAAAGGTGTTTTTGCTGCATTGGCCAAAAACTTGGAAGCAGTTGGCACCTTCTATTCTACCACTAAACTTTCTCAATAAATACAAAGCAGTTTGCTACTAAGGGCGTGACTCCCAGTAGTAACATCCCACACATACACACGATCCCAACAATAACCCAAACATAAGTTTAAAAACAAATTTGACAGGTTCTCATTTTTTGGGTTTGTAACCCACTTTTTTTACAAGCAGCACTTACACACTATAAATCATTTTGTTGTTTGAGATTTTAATGCACATATTTACTACATTTAATGTTAGGGTCCTGTTTGTAAGAAAATAAATAAAACTTTACATGAAAATTATGTTTTGTAAAATTTCCTGCTTTACAGTCACAAACAAACTTTCTTTCTTTTAAAAATGTCTTTTACCAATTACTTTCGTACTTTTATTTCTGCAATTTTTTCGCCACGAAAAGCGGGACAAGTAAATAATATCTGTACATGTATGTATTAATGCAACGGTAAAAATGTATTTGCCTTTTCCATTATATTGTGTGTTCGTAACTGTTGCATCATAAATGTGGCCTGGGTAAATAATTTTCTAATCAACATGACATATATAATTTAATTTGGATGGCGACATTGCATTTAGTTTTAGTTGTTTGAGCTTTTTGGCACCTAATCTGCTAAAGAGCTATTTACGCTTTGTCACAAATACTTTCCCCCAATTGATGATAAAAGTAAAAGCAATTTGATTTACCTTCAGACTTGACCTCCTTTTGAAAAAAAAGAAACTCTAACATTCTGTTGACATTAAAGTCATTTAACTGTGGACCAACATCTGAAACAAAATTACAGAATAATCCAAAGGAAAGTTTTTACATGTACGAGCACAGAAATATTTAAAAAGACGTGCTAGTCAAATACCAGATTGGAAAGTTTTCTTTTTGCGCGGAGGATTCACGTTAAAAATTTTTTTTGCGCGGATTTACACCCAAAATTTTTGCGCGGAGGATTCACGTTAAAAATTTTTTTTGCGCGGATTCGCGCGGACAACTTTTGGAACAGCGTTGATTACTAACGCTTTGTCCTGATAGCTGCTGCACAAAACAGAATTAACTGCCAGTGACAATGCACATATTCGATGCAATTCGGTGTTAGTCACGGTTCAATACACACGAAATTGTAAGTAATACAACAGTGCTCCGCAACCATTTTCACTCACGTCACTTTCTATATTCGGCGGCACACCCTAACCTGCGTTTTGCGCCAGGTAATCCTTCAAATCATTATAATTTCTTTCTTTTTTGAATTGAATAATATGTTTGCAACGAAATGCAGTTCAATTAAATGCGCGAAAGGTACTCGCGTACCAAAAGTTGGAAACACTGCGTCAAAAGACCTCTTGATTTATAAAATGTTTTTGGAAACATTAAACAACGTGCAGTCATGCGTAACAATTTTACGTTTTTCTGTGTTTTCGATTTCACCGAAATGACATTTGCGTAGCCGTTAAGGTTGTATGATTAATAGTTGTTGAAGGTATAAGATTTTTTCGCAAACGAATCATCTATTTGCAATACAAAGCAGTTGATAAAGATTGTGCGCGGATTTGTACTAAAATCACCGAAAGTGCGCGGATTATAGGGTCAAATCCAAAATATTGCGCGGAGGATTTATCCTTGTCATTCTTTCCAATCTGGGTCAAATATTACAACAACATCTCTATTTTAGAATATTGGGCAATTTTTCTATACTTAACGCAGTTACTAGTTACTACAAAATATGTTTTAAAATATCTTACTTGCTTTTTTAATCGCTTCAACAAGTTGACGACGAGAATAACCAAATGGAATAAAATATTGCAGCAAGTTCTCGTAAATTGCAATTAAGTCCTTGTCGTCATTTTCATCATCGGCTGGGAAATAAACATGGGAAGCCATAACTGACTAATTTGATAAAATGTTGGTTTTGATCTTTTACATTTTGCGTGGCTGGTTGCCTAGAAGTTTTCCAAATAGACATTGCAATTTTACAGCGGCTCCTCTTCCAGCAAGTAAAACTCATGTTGCAGTTTGTAAACACCGCCACCGCGGTCAAAGTTCACTTAATTCGCTGAAGAACTGAATAATTCAGGCAAAAGTTTTCTTTCGGGTGAAAGACAATAACCTTTCATGCAGCGTTTAAGCAAAATTTTATTCATAATATCAGTGAACAAAGCTAACAAAAAAACTCTCTCAAAAAATAAGAAATTGATTTCACCTCTGCAAGTGAGATTATTTTATTGCGAAGATTTTTATTTTAGGGGTAACAAAGTTTTTGTTTATAAAGTACGTAGCTGCAACCCCCAAAGTAAACAAAGATACCAGAAAGTACTAAACTATTACTCAAATTTTACAGACCGACACGCTACTACAAAAACGGATTTATCTGCGAGTTATGACGCAGAACACAACAGCGCATGTGCAGTACGATCGCAGACGGCGTTTTTTTGTTAAGTAAGATTTTGATTAAAACTTACAAACCAAACAACTCAATTAAGTCAACAAATACCTTACGTTTTGTTGAGCTAACCGGCATGAAGAACATCACATAGAAAGTTAAGTTTGGGGCTGCTAACGACGTGTTCGTTCTGTTGGTTAGCGTTATGTATGTGCTTGAGGCCAACTGCTAAAAGCTTATGTGTCTTACATTTTAGTTAATAAAGCCTTTAGTCAATTGCCCCTTTTGCCTGCTTTCAGCAACCAGTGTAGCCCCCTACTTTACAGCACCCGGATTATGTGGGTTGAATGTTTTATGCTAGAGAGCTGTTTCCGCATATGACGTGTAAATTTACACTAAACTGTTCAAACTCCTCGTAAATAATTATGATGAGAAACAGTGCACGAATGCAGTAAAAAATACTAAAACATATTAAAGTTTATAAATCAGTTCTTGCTTTGGTAATCAAAAATACTGCAAATTTACCCAAATAAATCAATGTTTTCAGTTTGTTTTAATTTTAAAACATGATTATTATCAAACAATTTATTAGTCTTTTGCAATTAGTTGTTATAATAGCTTACATTTACAAGTTTAAATTTAAAGACGAACAAGGAATGGCAAAACTTTACTAAATTCAATCGCAGTGACAGCAAAAGTTTTAATTTCAAGGAGGGATGTTGATCAATTGCCCAAATACGTTTAGAAGAAGGTTGGGATGGATCGTGAGATGACATTATGCACAGCATAAATGTAAATAACGCTGTCACATTCCAGTAGATCATTCAGTAGCAGTTTGTTCTTTACAGCTAGCCTCAAGTTTGTTGCCTTGAGGATAAAAAAACAGCAAATATTCATTTCAGGAGTTGCTTGAGGAGTCAATTGCAGCAACCTACTATACAAACATGTTGCTGGATAAAAAGTTAAAACTAAAAACGCTGCTTCTGTTTCGTTTTTGTGTAAAACAAACTTTAAACAAGGTTTTATCACAATTCAAGGAGTTGCCGGGGCACAAGTGTCAAAAAACGGCTTTGGAAGATAATTGAAACACTATTTTCCGGTTATATGTATGTCATGTCTGTTAAACGTTGTTGCAAATTAAAAGTGGAAGAATTTAATTACTGCTAAATGTTTTCTGTAATTTAATTTTTCAGCAGAAAACGTTAAGTTAGTTTTCTTTCAGCGCTCTACAGCTTTTTCATTGTTTTCATTAGGAGAATATTTTATCACTGGCGCCCAATTTTGTAACTATAAAACTGTCGGTATGTCATGATAATTACCTGGTAACGTGCCATGTAAAGCAGTTGCTTTTAATGACTGATAGAAAGAGCAAGCAAGATTGTAAGTTAAACGAATGTTCACATTTCCATGATTTGCTTGTGAAAAAAATGGCCTGCTAAAAGGGCAAAGATATGCAGCAAGCAAAAACACGTTTGTACATGTTTCATTAGCGGTTTAAGATATTAGGGTGACTAGACCTGGGGTCGTCAATTTTTAGCATTGAAAGCACCATTTTGTGCCCCTATTTACCAAATAAACCATGCCACTGCGTCACTAACCTTATTTTATTACCAATGGTAACAGAAGTTATGTTTTACGTACGGTTTCTACAGAGCTCTATGACTGTGGAACTTTTTTATTATCGTTACTCCTGAGAAGGACCTATTGGATTTTAATTTCCCCATTTTTAAAAAATAACAAATTACGACATGAAGTCTAGTCAAAGAGGATGTTAAGTGAAATGAAACGACAAATAAACACGCAACTCTACACTCTGCGAAGTTTAACAAATTTTAATGCAACGGAATTAAAAAACGACAATCCAACGAAATGAAAAATGTCAAATGACCCCTTTGGGAGTAATTACCACCCGGCTGAGGCCCATTGCTTTATGGAATCAATAATGTGGTATTTCGTAACTATAAAGATTACAACACAAAAGTATGTCAATCACATTGTTGTTTCTTTGGGTCACGGAAGCCAGATAAAGTGATGAAAGAGCCGCATGCGGATGCAGGTTGCCGACCGCTGAATTTGGTATTTTAATAAACGTTACTCGTTTTTTTTCTTGTGAATATATCCTATGTAATATATTATTAACATTATGAAGCACACAATGTACCGGCTATAGGACTTCATTTAAAACTATAGCCACTACGGTAGCGCAAGTTTTGAGACAATTTTAGTTTCATACAAGTTTATTGTTATCAGACTCTAAATGTTGTTTTTTGTGTGTTTGCAGATTTTCTGGGTTTTTTAGCAAGTTGATTGGTTGGATTATCTCAGCCATTTGTTTCGGCCAGCCCTTATACGGAAATGGAAGGTTCGTTTCAACAGCCCAAACTAGACCATTTACCTTGAAGTAAGTTTTGAAAACCATAAATATATAGTCAAAAAACTGCATGTACAACTGTTGGTGTCGTGTTAATTTATAAAAGCTCGTGACTGTCTAAGGTAATTCCATTTACGAGAAAAAAAATTGGGTTTATAGACTTAAGGAACCACCCTTAATTTTTTTAATTACAGAACTCAAATGTTTAAAGGATTTCCATTTTAACTTTGTTTCGCAATATTCGTGGTTTATTTAATTCAAGCAAACTTGTTTGGGTAACGGAACCTAAACGAACCGCATTTCAATATCGTAAATGTTAAATATGGCGTTTGTAAAAATTTTTGTGCAGAAAAACGAAAAAGGGGTATTCTGGAATTTAAATTGAGAAAATCAAGTTCTAAATAAATCCCAAGTCCTAAATAACTTTAAAAGCGAAATGTAAATCTTCTTGGTGGCGAATAAGTTAATTACTGTGGTGCTTTAAATGAGTTTTTGTGTAACAAGATTAATAGATCGCAAATTTAGATTCTCCTCTTTAACTGCATTCGAAAACTTTTATTAACTTCTTAGTTTTGATTTTTACCTTAAAAATTCTGTCCGAATTATTGTCTTTAATTTTTTTACAATTTGTTTAAACTTACCTATTAAACTTAGACTGGTAATTAGTCCTAGCAATTAATACAACTCTAATTTTAGTCTTATATGCACATGCTCTTAATCAATGAGAGCTTTTGGAATTCGATGAAAAACTTAACTATTAACGGATTTTGCAATAACTTGTGAAGTATGGCAATTGATCAAATGCTTATTACAATCAAATGAAAACAGGGGAAAAGTTTTTTTAGAAGAATTATTAGGTTTTTCTCTGTTGGAACTTGTAGTTTTGTGTTTATAGGGTTTGGGATTTTTATTCACCAAACCAAACTTCCTCCTTACCACCGGATGTCGCTGTGGTGTAAAATCTTAAAGCACATCTTATCGTTGTGCGTAATTGCCACGTCACACAAGGAAGTTATAAATTTGATGTATATTTTTTTATTGCAACGCTACAAGCTACAATCTGAAAAAGCTGTCGTTGTCCTTGCCGCCGTCCTTTAAAACATCTCATTCCTTTTTGAAGCTCTTTCCATGTTTTTACACATAGCCATGATGTTCAGGTAAAATCTACCTTCAAGGTAAGTTCAATTTCACGAAAAACACATAAGTTAGTGATGGAGTGACTTGGAATTACTTGTTTTTAACGCCGTCTTGTGAGACCGGAGTGTTAAGAAATTAGTGCCACGTCCCAATATCAATGAGCGACGACCAACTCCACCTACAGAGTCCGCCACGACTCGCTCAGTTTTGATCCCTAGTCGGTCTTGTGAACTTGGTAAACACTTCAACGGGTTTGTCGTAATCAAGTGGAAAAAATAACTTGCATAAAAACGTTTGCTGTACACTTTATCCGATATTTCTCACTAAAATAGAAAACAACGACACAGCAACCAGTGTCGATACCAACTTTGGTGACCCGTATTTTAGAGAGAGTATTGTGACTAACTTTGTAAACGCAGAATATTGAATCACCTCGGGTAGCGAATTTATTATTCATCGCGCATTAAACAACTTTACCGGGTGACTTATTTGCAGCGTAATGTGCAATGACTTAAATTGTTATGATGTCGTTTAGCTGGTAGGCAATACATGTCTATGGTAACGATGTTCAATGGGCGAATATAGAGAAATAAAACCAATTTGGCAACTCGTTTACGGCTTTAGGTTTAATTTAATAAATCACACGCTATTTTTATGGGGATAATTGGGTTTCGGTTTCCGTGTAACAGAGAAAGGCCTAAATCAACAAACCTTATACGTAGAACCAAACAGCGTGAGTGATGTGAAAGTCAACAGCAAACCGAAAGTGGTCTCCTGGCACAATAGACCGATTCATTATGTGTGATTTTAGGCGTCACGTAGGCATTGAAACCCCCTTAACGACCAGCAAAACAAACGGTGGGCCGTGATATTTTTGGTGTCATGGAAATGCGAGGAGGCCGTTAACCCACTCTTCAGGAAATCCCAAGGCCCGGTATAACTTTGGTTTGTTTCTGTTTTAACGAGGCGTGAAAAAGGCAGTCACTAACCAGACTTCGCACGTAAAAACAAACATACAGCTGCGAAAACAACCTCATAAATGTGGTAATAGCTTTTTGGCCGATTTTGTGACAAAAAACTTAAGGTAAAATTATTCGTAGGCGTGGTTATCAGGGTGCAGCCTACATATGCCATTATCACTTATTTTAAAACACACAAAACAGCTGCCGTTTGCATTACAATGTATTCATAATATACAAGCTCTCTGACAGTTGCTGTTTCAAATTTATAATTTATTTTTTAATTCTGTCGTTAAATGTTATGTATTTCCACACTTTTATTTTAAAAACATTTTTTTTGTTTAGCTATCCAAGGTAAATGCAAGGTATAACACCACCAACCCTAGAGTGCAAGCGGTGGCACCAGCCAATACTTTCGACGGTTGTCTAAAATCACAAGTTTAAACGATAACGTGGGCTTGACAGGTTGGTTTTGATAATCTGCTACAGTGCTTGGTACCAAAAAAGCTCCAGTAAATGCCAGGTTGCACCGCGTTAGGCCTTTGCCGTACCATCCGGGTTTGGATTTAGTAAAAACATTGAGAGGGTTCTGTCTGTTGATTTGTGAGGGTTGTAGGGGGTAACTTTGCTTCACAGAACCGCCTGTGTTGCTCAAAGTTGGCCTTTCGAAAACGACTTTGCACACGAAGCACAAACGTTATAAATAACAATCACAAAAGCAGTTTTTGTTTTGCAGGTTTACTTGGACCGTTAGCTTGTTACATCACACACGAACACAGCCGCCCATATGTGATACGTCATACGCGGAAAAGGAAGCGCGCCGAAACTAGATAGTTCGAAAATTTGCCTTCAAAAGCCCCTGTGTGTTTTTGAAACTGTCCTCTTATGAAAACCGCTGTTAAATCATTTTACGAATGCATGTAGACAAAATGTCCCCAGCCCGGTCATGTATCCTTTCAAAATGCTACAAACAAAATTTTTGTTCGAATCACTCATGGTAGAAGAATGTTCACTGAAAATACTATAACTTGAGTCAAACTAACGCGTGAAAGATTTAAATCATAATCGAACTTGTAGGGTGAAAATCACTGTAAAAGAAGCGAATTCGGGGTGAAAATAAGCCACGTATGCAAGAACCCATCCATTATTTTCCGGTAAGCATTTTGTATCAAAAAAGGTCAAGGCAAAAGTGCAGTGACCCATTCGCAACTTTACATCGATGCAAAAATGGAAACGATGCACTGCACGATTCGAGACACGGGATATTTTGTGAACAAGGTTCTATGCAAAGAAATAGTCTGGAAACTACATCAGTTACCGACGCGACTTCGTTAACCGGTAAAATTTATATTAGGTGCTGTCTAGGTTCTGTTACCAATAAACCTGTTCCCATATACGGACAAAAGTGACCTTTTACAGGCCATAGTTAATTTTCCAGACAATAGACGGCTTTGCTAAAAGCACGTTAAAAAACGATTGTAAATAAAGCTTTAAGTGACAAAAATCGCGGTTGTCCTGATGTAAAAGACATACAATGCGCCATTAATTGCGCTTTAAAGGCTGTAAAAGAAGACATACGACCTAAGCGTACAGTGAAAGTCATTGTCCTCCAACATTGTTTACGACTTTGGTGGCTGTGACTAAAAAAGATCAACAATAGACGGATATTTGCTGTAAAATTTTCGGAGCCTGGCAAACAATGAAGCGAAAGTGTCGGCAATCACGTTTGTTCAAAACACTCAATCAGAACATTCCTTTCATTGTATTCGTTTTAAACACAGGAAGGTAACTAACAGTGCACTTTTCCATGTTGAGATTATAATTGGCACGCCTTCACTAACGATCACGCATTAAAGAGCAAAAACCTTCGATACTTTTTGTTTAAAACACATTAGTCGAAGCCTTAATGGTTAGTTAAAATTGTAGATAGTGATTGGACTGTTGCACAAATATGGCGATGCGTAATTGTGGCTGTCTTTCGAAAAAACGTAATTGTGACAAAGTGTGTATGAACACGGCGCTTTTGAAACAGTAGTCTCTCCAATATATGTCATGTAGATCGACTTTATGCAATTCTACATCGGTGTCTGGTTACCAATGACGCGCAATGTTCACGTCATACCGTGCTACTTCCTTGCTGACAAGACAGGGCAAGTCGCGTTGTGCATGATTCATTGGCACCTTTCGAAAATTACAAACGCCTATTGGCGTGTTGTCACAAGTCACCGAAAGTTTGACTTTCAGCNGAACACGGCGCTTTTGAAACAGTAGTCTCTCCAATATATGTCATGTAGATCGACTTTATGCAATTCTACATCGGTGTCTGGTTACCAATGACGCGCAATGTTCACGTCATACCGTGCTACTTCCTTGCTGACAAGACAGGGCAAGTCGCGTTGTGCATGATTCATTGGCACCTTTCGAAAATTACAAACGCCTATTGGCGTGTTGTCACAAGTCACCGAAAGTTTGACTTTCAGCTGTAAACAGGACTGGACCTACCATGATTTAAAATCATTTTTGCAAACCTTAAAGCTACGTAATATCGTGGTTACGGTCAAGCTGTGTGTAAGAAGAGTTTTTTTACTATGTTGTGTTGTTGTTTTCTTACACCATGAGTAATCAACTATTGCACCTTCATTAAAAACAGTGGGATGGGTTGGGGTCAAAAGTTTGGGGAGTGTTTTTTTCGAAGGTTGAGTCGTCTAATCTGATTCATTCATTGCTCAGTTTCTGTTTGCATGTCAACCTTTTTCAAAGAGGTGATTCAACACTTTTGGGATATTTTATAATTTTATTGATGCAAAATCAAGTTTTCTTTACAATGATTAAAGGACAGAAAACACAGTGGACCAAAACACTTGAACAAAAAAGAATCCCATGATCATAAAATACAACAATACACTCATACTTTTAGCAGGCAATAGATTCCGAAAAAAATTTAAGCCAACTGTGGCCAAAAGAGAAAATTGCACTTGAAGAAATTTGTCATGAAGAAAACCTAGTGTCCAAAACAAATAATGAAACAGATATGCGTGAAGACAAAGGCACTTGATAACGAAGCATACTAAATTGCACTTGAAATTACAAAAACAATTTCCGTAACATCGACTACTGCATTTTCAAATTGTAAAAATAATGACTTATCAAGCAGCACAGACACAGGTCAGCAACTTAGATTTTCTAAGCAGTGGTGTGTAAAAAAACAGTTTTGACAAAAGTTATAAA
>QXVZ01029161.1:0-16093 GCA_008931825.1 Phallusia fumigata
TTTTTCGAGGAAGGTTGGATCGACAAGCGATAATTTTGCGGCGAGGAAGGAATGCACACAGAAAAGCAGCGGATAGGCGCGATCGCAGCTGAATCTCTAAGAATGGCGATGATGACGTCAGTAGTCAGGTGACGTCATGTAGGAATTTGATTAAAACTATTTCACCGTTAACAAACATGCTTTGCTGTGCATACATTTGTTACGTTATATTTGATGTGGTCATTTAACGACCAGTAAGGCTGTTTCAAACAAGAGGGTGACATCTCCACTTAGTGAATTGTCAAAAGTACTTAAAATTACACGACAGCTTCTGCTTTACGGCTCGTAGTAGACTTCGAAGGTTTTGCTGACGGATAAACCGCAACATCGGCGAAGCTAGCGTCGTCGTCAAAAAAACCCAAACAAAAATAAACACGCAATTGTGCGTCTGTGTTACTGTGGGAAACCCGAAGACAACCGAAAATAAATCTACCAAAACGTAGTTGTTGCGCCGAGAAATACATGTTGGACTGCATAAAGTGTCAGCTGTGCCTGAAATACATTCAACCGCTTCCGCAAGCCGCAGATACGTGCGCACTTGACAGCGCGTTATGTCGAGTTTTGTGGTGTTTTGTACAACAAGCTTGACAACTTTTGTTACAGATAAAAACCTCACATACCGTATACGAATAAAATGGTAATATTTTTAAACAACATTCTGTGAAATGGCCCTTCAAATCGTCAAATTGTCCAAAAAGAGTCAATTACCGCGTTGAAAAACGTTGTTTGTTTGGTTTTCTTATCTAAGTCAACGGTAGTTACTGTATTAAATTCTGTGTAGGGCTGAAGGGCATAAATGGCACACACTTACCCCCCTTTTTTGAAATTGGCGTATTTTCCTACCTACTGTTTTATGCCAACCCTATGTGTGAGCTTACCTGGCTTTCGAGTTGGTTGGTTGTTCTGTTTTGGAAAGAGAATGTTATGAGTGACTTGCCGTCGTCGGCCGAACCCTTCAACTGCGAGAACTTGTATTCCCACAGTGGATTCTGCGACAAACCACATTTTAAATTCATATCACCGTTCACTGAAGGCAAAAATTTCCAGCAACAACTAGTCTTAACTACTTTATCAGAAAAAACGTAAATTTTAACGCGGTACGTGGGTAGCTTTAGGCACAAGAACTAAACGTCTACTTTTCCCATATACAAGCAAAGTCACGCGTATCATGACATAAGTTCAGCGTTGTTAAACTGTTAAACACTTAGCGACATAACTGTCAGAAACAAAACGTCGATCATTATGAACATGGAGTTATCAACATCGACAGAAAAGATACAAAAAAATCACGAAGCTGAAATAATTAACGACGCCACACCTGACTGGAGATGTCAATGAGCTTGAAGCCGTGGTTAAAGTGAATGACGAACTCGCATTGCTTGCCGTCGGTTGTTGTACACGGATATGTTTGTGTCTGTAAAAAAAGAATTAAAACTTTGAACAAGGGATTATGAAGAGTTTGCTAGTGTGTTAATTGTATATCCGTATAAATGACACCATTTCCATGATAGTGATATCTGAAACCGCAAATCGGCAAATATCAAACGATACAGTTGCGCAAAAATTCGGACTAAAACGACCAATTAAGGTACCCGAAAAAATGTAGCAAGATCCATTTTCAAAAACCTTTGGAGTATTAGGAGAGTTGTTGCGAAAGCACTATCAGTTGAAGTCGAATATAAAAACAGTTGTTTACGTTCAGAATTGGCTATTATCCAAATTTGCACGAGAAAAACATTGACGACGGGAATATGGAGTTTCGCAGTTTAAACTTAATTATGAGGACTGGCAGAAACGCCTTGATCAATAATTTGACAAACATCAAGCTTATCGAGTTTCAGCCAAACCTAATTAAAGTCCCTTGCAGACTTGCACGTCATTGCAGTATTCCGTTTAAAGATGTGTCAAGGACAGAAAAACAAGGGTTTGTTACAATGTGCTTTCCTATGCCACTACATCTGACGATAGCTCGGGCACAACAAAGTATGTATATGGATCCGTCTTGTTACTGTTTGTCTCAGAAACGCGTCACTTGGTATTGGGCATCTGTAGTTTCGTACGGTCAATAACACGAAAACATTCACTGACGTCACCACCCCCACTCGGGACGATCCTAATATTCACTGACGACAGGTGAAAGGATCCGCGTTGCAATTTGACCCACAAAGCCCCACATACGTGTTTATTGCACAACGGGGTGCAAGGAATGGCGTCGTGCGACAGCTTTACAATGGTCGTATGTCACAACCCGCGACCGTCACGAACACACAGTCGAATTTCCTCATCAATTTGTAGCGCTTCTCGTCGCCAGTGACGTCAGACGAGCAATTATTGACGTGTACGAAGCGCACAAAGGTTGCCTCCAACCACCGCGTTTCTTCGCGCACGCACGTTTTTAAACAATTACACTGAGCCTGGCAGCACGTTTCGAAACCTGACTGGTCGATTTCACTTCTCACACCTTTTGTAAAATTGATGCCATTACTTCTTCAATCGATTTCAAATGCTAGAAATCAAGAGGTTGTTTGTTTTTTCGGGTTTTCACAATTTCATTTCCGGTTTCCGCCTGCAAAGCGATTATAGAACTGCTTCTTAGGACAAATACAGGACTTTTTTGGGCCCTTTGTAATAAACTCGCCCTATCGCCCTGGCGGAAATAGCTTGTTAAAATGGGCGGAGAAACTAATGGGATTATCGTTAGGGCGGTGTTCGGGTTGGTAAATCAGCAGAATCGCTGCCACCTGTCCCGTAAAGCTATTTTCCGGAACTACGACCACTTTCACTAGCGACAAGCTGCCAAAACGCGTCGCAATTACTGCTATACAAGTCTGCTGCCGGGGCAAGTAAATGCTCCAAGATTGGGGACTATCTTTCAAGTAAACAGTGGTTGGTGATTTTAACATGCAGTTAGTGGTTCGAAGGCGTAAGCAACCACACAGGCCGTGAAGGAATGTAGCAGTGAAGAAGGCGATGCCGAGGTATCGGAAGTTCAGCCAAGTGATTGCGAATTAAACATTGCCATCGCAAATTTGGTTCATTTCGGTAATTGCCCGGCTGCGGTGAAACCGAGTACTTTCCAATCTTAAAGTATCCCCAAACCCACAGTCCACGCACGAACACTAATAAAAAAAATATAAGGCAACGTTGGTTCTTTACAGTGATGGTTATAGAACACGAAGAAAAGAAACTTAAGTAAAATAAGCTTGTTTTTAAAAGCAGTGCCATGTTTGGGACACAGATATACGCAATGTCATTGACTTGTATTTCACATTAAAAAAACTGTTTTAAAGTGCAAATTTAAATCACTTGTCAGGACATCCAAAAAGGAGCATATTACAAAGGTCACCACAATGAACTTTTACTACAGACAGTAAAGTGTGTTATTACAAGAGATCGAAGCCAAAACTTGGCAAACCACAAGAGCTCCATCAAAGTAACAAGTCGAAATCACCAGTATACAGGTTACCAGTCAGCAATCGACGGCCATTAAAACAAGATAATAAGCGGTAGTAGCCAGTCATGGTATAAGCACAGAAAGGACGCGAGCGGGCCACGGACAAACAGGTCGGGCCACTTGTTGCGTACAAGGAACCCGGAGGGCTTTCACATTCACAGCGCTCCCTCACTTGTGCGAGCGCGAAGGTGGAGATGTGACGGCCCGGAGTTTCGGGAGCTGTCGATTCGTTTGTGTTTAGAAAGTCGTTTGATTCGGACGTGCTTGTTACGAGTCCGAATTGGATTCGTTCAGCTGGCGCCGCGCGCTATCATTTTAGAGAAATTAAATCGCTGTACAGGTCAGGGGCTGGTTACCAGTTGAAAAATAGTGCTGATGGTATTAATGAGGAAACGAAAGCTCAAGTAAGGCAGAATAAGGCCAGGTCAAAATTAACCTTCATTTAAAGATCATTGTTAAACCAACAAGCAACACTGTATGCGACTGGTATGAATCAAGTTAGGCTGAACGACGTCAAGTTGAAATTAACCATGATTTGAGGATCATTACACTGTTGGCGACTGGTACAAACCAAGCACAGGTTAAGAGTATGAACGCAACAAGTGCTTAGGATCGCGGCACATCAAGCGAACGACATTAAATTCGGTAGCAAGCCTTACCCAAAGCCCGAGGTGCCAGTACACTAGTAATGGATACGCGAAATTGGTGTGGGCTTGCCGGGTGAAAACAGGCAACGCGATCTGAAAAATGACGAAAATGTCGCCAGATAAGATCAGAACGGCGGTTTCAAGTTTGTGCAGTGGACAGCAATAGACCAGGTCCTCAAGAATGGCAGTAACTGATACGTTGGTTTGTGTAAAAAGTCATGCTTGTTTAAGTGTCTAATTAAAGGTCGAGCCATAAGTGGGCAGCTACACGCTTATACCACAAGCGCGTTGGACCAGATTCAATGGAAACATCTAGAACAGTCAAGATTAGACCGAAAAGACCAGCTCGGCGGTCGAAACCTGAAAAGCAAGCATGACCGGGTTTTTCCTGTCATTAAAAATATTTGTGTAAGATCAAAATGCGCGCGCAATAGTTTGTGTGTCAACACTGACCTTAATCGGCTTAGAATTGCGGCGAGGCGACGTAGTGTTGTGCACTGTGATTGGAACTGTACACAACGATGGAAGCGGGCAACCGCCATGCAATTGTCTTTCACACCGGGCCCAAAACTAATCAGATTCTCTTACGCAGAAGCGCTCGCCCGATCTCATCAACGAGCAATAGAATAGCGAGAAACTCGTACGTGTTAACAGTGCCTGGGGCGACTCCATTACCTACGCCGTGGGAGCCGCGACATCGGACCGAACAGGACCCGCCACAGCGACAGGACAACGATTCGCGTTGTGGAGATACTAAGCCGCCTACGTAGTGCTGGTTGTAATAATCACGTGAGCTGGAGGGCCGGAAAATGAACTCGATCGTGACGTTGGGAAGTCTGCTCGTTGCCGTGGCAACTACGGTGGGCGGACAGAGCACGACCTCTGCGCCGCAAGGGATGTGCGCGAGTTACGTGAATCGATACACGAATGCGGACCAGTGTGTATACAGGTGGGTTTCAAACGCGGCAAACTGTCCACGTATCAAACAACAGGACCAAACATAAATACCAAATGATCGTAGTTAAGTATTTATAAATTTCCCAACCTGACGAGATTCAAACAAACTTGGCACAGCACAGTAACCGTTACTTGCCTTTATTCACAGAACTCTCCCTGCCTTTATATTTATAAGTCGCGTTTTACGCTCACATGTCACAAAAAAATTCGAACATATCGCTCATATTTTCGCATCTGTTCGAGCTAATGCGATTTATCGGTTAGTTGTCGTTTGATAAGAATCGTTGGCATCAATGTAGTTTAACCAACACATCTGAAAAACGCGGACCATAACTGCAGGCTTAAAGCAACGATTGTACCGGTGGAATTTCAACCACGATATTTTAAGCCCCGAAGCCAAACCACGCAACATTTGTGCACCAAACAATATATCCCTGGACAAGAGGAACCAAACTGTGATAAAATTGGAACATTGCTTTCAGCAGTTTCAAAAGATAGTTATCATTAACTTGGCTGTATGTACTGGGGTTCTTAATATAGGCTCCATATCATAAGGTTGTAAGTACTAGAGAGCTTTAGAGGGAGGAAATATAAAAAATGAATGCAGCTGTTTACTAAAAGTTCGTTAATTGCCATATGCCAGACGGGGCTCGACTCCTCCCTCTCCACCTGGTTTGCTACAGACACATCGTTAAAAAGTAAACGTCCAAAGTAATAAAAGTGAGAAAGATTCGGTGTACGATGTAAAACGGTGAGCTGAATACCGCGATAATCGTACACAAAACAACCTTAATCGTTACCGTGGAACTTACATTGCATAAGTGTGGTTGCGCGTTATAAACTCGTGCGATTTTTGACCCTGTATTTGTTATTTCGCAGTTTTATCGTGCCAAAGAAGGACCGCGATCATTGCCCAGGGCTGGAGAAGCAAATTGAACTGCTTGAGACAAGGCTCCAAAGTAAGAGATTTGTTTACAGTAGTGTGTGTGACTCAGAACAAAAACATGAAATCGAAGCATTTCAAACTAATTTGAACGTCTCCGGGTGATTTCTTTCACTTATTGTTAGTCTACTATTGGGGAAAGTATGCGAAGAAAATGTGACAAATCGCAGAATTCATTCGGCCGTTTTCCAACATATAACGGAACATTTTCCCACAAGCCAAAACCAACACACATTATATTCCCTGTGTTAAACAACAAAACGACCGCTTATAAGGCCATGCGATAAGTGTACATTTCCAGTACGTTTACCATAGAATTGATTCACCAAGCAAGGGCATGTGTTACGAAAGCTGGCATTTTCAGAGGAACCATGTGTTGCCTCGGGGAACAATCGCGGAATCACAACTGACGTGTATTAAGCAGTGGTTACTGCTGCCAGTTCACCACAGAAGCGGCTTATAGTCGCAACAAACAACACATACGTTGGTACGGAGGTGTAGGTGGAAAACAATGCGTTTTGGTTAGGCGATAAGCAATACGAACAAAAGTTACGAAACCTTTGGGCTCAAAAGACTTTTTTCCAGTGGATTTTTTAGCAGCTTACTAAACATATATTACGTGATTAAATATAAAAAATCAATAGTCGACTGGCGTTAAATACAAAGTTCATAAGCTGCTACAGCGCGCATCAAAATAGCCGCCTCTCAAGGTCGGTGACGCGTTTCGCGTTGGTGAGGCGCCTGCGGTGGCAAGGGAAAGCGTTATGACGTTTAGTAAGGTGTAATTGCGAGCACTTCACACATGACCCAGCGATATAATAAGGGACGGCAGGACATCAGTAAACCTGTCGGACGGGATGACGGTGTTTGCGTGTGCCGAGAGCTGTGACATGAGGTGTGGCGAATTTAACGGGCGTAGTGGCCGACAACCAATTATTTAACCTTGGGTTTCTCGTTGCAAAACAAACTAAAGGATGAAAGTGCGGTGAAGTGGTACAGTAAAAGTCGGGATNTGTTCGTTCCTGAATGCTCCACTCAAAAATTCCGCAATCTTATGCCAGAAGCACCGAAAGCATTAAATTTGAAACTGATTTAGTGGCTGTCACTTTCACAATGTCCGATTTTCGGTGAAGGAGATTAATTCCAATAAGATTTGCTGGATTATACATTAAATAATGGAGCTGACCAAACACCGAAATTACATTGTAGGAAGACTCGGACGTATCCGGATGTGAAATACCCGGTTGTTTCAACCGCCCCATCCTTTACAACGGGGTTACCATTGAGCAGATCTCCAAGCTGGCCGACATATCGATCGCATGTGAGCAGTATATCCGATACAAGTGCTTCGACTCCAAGCTGCTGAAAGACGGTGGGTGGCAAAAAGTGGCACAGATTTTGCCTTGTTTTTGAACAGAAACTTTTCTAGCGTTTTAACAAACTTCAGTCCTTGCTTATTCGTTTTACCAAATGTTGTGTGTTGTTTGACGCAAACTGACGCACAACAAATTTGTGGCTTTCAGGTACTGGCTGGGGGGGGTCGCGTAACAATACCAAGATGACGTACTGGGGAGGGGCGTCCCCTGGTAGCAACCGGTGTGCGTGCGGGATGACAGGGACGTGCGAGGATAGAACGGAGGTGTGTAATTGCGACGCTGATGCTGAGGAATGGTTGCAGGACGAAGGTGGGTTAAGTCTCAGTTTAACGTAGCGTGGTTCAAACCCCAAAAGAACTAGAGGCAGAAAAACGTTTCGCTTATAAATACGAACTGTCAGTAGTAGAATCTTAACAACCATTCAGGAAAATCGTGGTTATAACACCTTTGCTATCGCTCAGGTACTCTTCATGACAAGGACTCCCTGCCAGTGACCGCTTTGAGGTTTGGTGATGTTTCAATCGGGGCCAACGAAAAGGGAAAGTACCATCTGGGGCCGCTCCGTTGCAAGTGGAATGTCAACATGAGTGTGCCTTCTTGTGCCGCACTCCGTGATGCCGGAGTCCAGCGTTCTGGAAATTTCCTAGTGGACCCCGATGGACAAGGACCCATCCCGGCCCAACTGACCCACTGCAATCTCGATTCCGGTTCCAACGGCACCAGCGTCAGACCCAGCGGACCAAAGAACCCGAATTTGTTTGTCTTCAACGACTGCGGACAGAAACCGGGCAGATTCGGCCCAACTGCAGATCAGTGCAGTTCGACATACGGTGGAAGTAACGTGTTTGTGAATATCACAGAGGGCATGCAACTGTGGCGGGTGCCTAGAAATGGAAGGTACAGAGTGGCCGCTTATGCGCCAAACGGCTTGCATGCCCGGGAAAGTCTCTCCGGACGGGGGGCGGTCGCGACTGCCGAGTTCAAGTTTCCTGGCGGAACTCAGCTTAAGGTAAATAATCTCTTCTACAATGCTTTAGCTTTGTGGGCATAGAAAACTATATGTTTTTTCTGATGTTTTTAGATTTTGGTCGGGCAGAAGGGCGTGTACAATGGTGGGTCAGGTGGAACATTTGTGATCATGATGAAGGAAAAATACACTGCTGTTCCGTTTGTTGTGGCTGGCGGAGGTGGCAGCTCCACCGACATTTCAGTCGCACATTATCAGGTAATTATTTCTTTGAAAACGGGATCGGTATATTATTTCGTGGGTAAAATTCAAATTTTTTTACGACATGATTTGACATTTTATCTATTATGCTTCTATAGTCAACTGATGCGAGCACCCAAGCAAATGCAAAGGACGCTTCGATGACTGCGACGGGAATTGGACACGGCGGAAAGAATGGGGAAGGTGGGGAAAGAGGAAACAGACAAAACGGAGTCAACACACCAGGTAAGCTACCTAACAACCCAACCTTTCACTCAACAACCACGAAATGCACTGAACGGCCCAATAACAAAATTCAGTTGCAACAAATGTCCTGCAGGTTAACCCTCACTAATGTGATATCTGTTCCTAGGTGGCGGGGCAGGGTTCCGCACTGCTGGTCAACCGTCAACGGATGATCGGTTCGAGACACCCGAGGCGGCTCGCGCTATCAAGGGAAGTGGAAGCGGCGTCGAAGCGCCGGGTATTGGTGGAATTTTCATTTACCAAGGCACGAGATATGAAGGAGGATTCGGCGGAGGCGGTTCGGGTGCGAAAAACGAACCCGGTGGCGCCGGAGGATACTCGGGAGGAGGAGGTGGAAGCACGGGAGAACACTCTGGTGGAGGAGGATCGTACGTGAGAACGGAAGACGCGCTTTCCCACGAAATCGTAGCGACCAATCGCGGCAAAGGACAAGTTGTGATCGAGTACCTTGGCCCGGCGCCAGAACTCGCGGCGTAATTACCTTTCTTGCCTGCAAGGCGCAAACTCCTTAATGTGCAAATATATTTAAGCGTTGTGCCGGCACTGCTACAGCGTTGCAAGCTCCTAGTTCCCCCGTAATGCAGTCGTCTTGCCACATGACAGGCCGCGCCAATAGCGCTGAACTGTAGATGACCTTGGACATTTTACATCGGGATATTAGAAGAACGTACATTTGCGGACTGGGTATTAGGGCTTTTTTTAGAAATAAGGGCTTTTGTATATTTTATAATTAAACCGCAGTCATGGGCTTTCTATGCAGACGCACTTTTTGTTACCGTTGTATAAAATTTGTTGTCTTTTTCCCAGCGCAATCCCTTTTTTCTGTGTTTGTTTGAAACCATCTATGCTTCTGCGGCGCAAGCGAATTTTGTTGTATATTGTTATGGCCGCTTAGGCTTATCTTCGAACGAAACAATATTTGTGATGATTAATGATCAATGACTGCAATTATTTCAGAACCATATTTGCAGGAAACTTAATAAATGTATTCTAAAAAGTGTAATATTTAATTAACATAAACATGCATTTTTTGAAAACCTGGAATTGTATTTACACCTTCTTAAACCTGCGTTCGCCAAATACAACAAACGTTTCAAACGATTTTTACGTGCACTTGGGTTAGAACAGCATCTCTTGTTCAAATTGTAAGATCGATGCACATCAATGGAAGGTAACAGAAGAGCATGTTGGAAGGTTTACATGCTAGAAGTGCGTAAATTTCTAAGATATACTGACTCAAATATCTGTTCATCGACAGAATATTGTTTGACAACTTATTCAGAATGAGTGCAGTGGGGAGGAACTTGTATTTCTAAGGGTGACTGTAAAATTGAATTTTACAATCACGACAACTATCACGTTAGCTGTAACTAAAGCACTCAAGCAACCACGTGACATTGACACAGTGTTTCTTACTTTTTGTTTTCGACCCAGGATCGATCGAACAAAAAATAGTTTCAACAATTACCACAAGCCAAAAAAAGGTGATTGTAAAACAAGTGTTGACAGTCTATTTATTAAAACATCAGAAACGGGCGTTCTGCCCTAAGCAATGAAACTAGTCGTAAGCAAAATTTACTCGAGAACCATACGATTTAGGCCTCGACCCACTGTAAGAGAAACACTGCTTAAGGTCACCTTGAAAGGAAAATCTGTTTTGCATCTGCCCGACAAGACAACTTTGATACATGCGCGCAGGTGTTTCAAAGCCAATGAACAAATAAATACTTGGTTAAAATGTAACTTGAACTTAGTGTGTCCTTTAGCAAAGCAACGTAAGTAGCTGAAAGATGGGGGGTGATCATGGGACTATTACACATTAACCGCGCCATAGCATATTCGCGCTAAGCGTTTACAAAGCGACGACAACATTTTACAAGAGACGCCGAGTCAATATTTGGTGAGATTGAAGGGCGAAGCGATGTTAGGTTCTCACTCGACCGTGCTTACGACGACAAAATTAGGTTTTAAGACACGTTGGCGAGACGTGCTGTTAAGAGGGTCATTGGATATTTTTTCGGAGGGTAAAATTTGCGATGAATCGCACGAGACACGCATTAAATATAGTGGAATGGGATTTTGTTGGTTATATTGGTATCACTGAAATAGCCCCTGTCAAGTTTTTTNCACTGCATAGAATAGCATGGTGCCCAACTGCTTGGCATGACGTCAAGGCAACCACTTCAAGTATTGATTTCTGGCGTGTGAAGGCCGTAAATACCTATGCGAGAACATTGTTTTGTTTTTACGGCACATTTAAAACAAATACTAAATATAACCTGGTCTTGAAATTCTAAAACTGTTCAAAATTCTTTATTATTCATAATTTACAATTTATTTTCTTAGTATGTAAGTAAAATAATGGCCTGTTTATATGTGCGCCGCATTAGCGAAGGTTAGGTGAAAGTTACTGGCTGGAATAAACACGAGTGCTTGCTAGCAAACCGCTGGGAAAGGTGAAAAACTTAACCTATTGTGCTCTGGAAACGGAACTAAGGGAAAACGTGACCCAATAATGACTTGCAAATTACAAATTCAAGCGGATGGATTTACTGACATAACGGAGTCCAAATTAAAATCAACTTCGGCTCCCAACATCTCAATTGATTGACAGTTCGAAGAGTGTCGGAACAACTGTTCTACAGATGTCACAAGCCATGTAGGTTGCCACTCATCACCTTTTAATCCGTTCGAGTGTCGTACAACATCTAAACTGCGTGTAGCGGCAGTTGAGTCGCCAATGTAAACAGAACGTAATACGCGGGAAGATTGGCCGAAGCCTTTTTGCTGCTACGACCCAAACCACCGACATACGAGTTTACACTCGCGGCGATAAAACAGAGGCGCAAACAAATCTCGCAGTTCAAGCGAGCGCCGACTGTTTGGGCGGGAAACACTTTACCCCACCTCAGGTCTTAATTTAGGCTTTACTGGGGCAAAGCAAACATAGTTGACAGCATGCCGTAAACTACTGGGGACGAAGGGTGTCGGGGTCACAACGAGTTTGGTTTGACGAACTGTTGCAAGACGAGCAGCACTTACATAATAACCACATAGTTAGCGGTAGGTAATAACAACATAAGCAATTATGATTTGTATTGCACCTAATAAGGGTATATGTTTTGCTTCAGCGCATGACAAAAATACTTTAAACCTACACACACATACCTACAACCATTCTGAACCATACAGACATGTACAGTATAGTTTAATATAGCCTTTGAAGTTAGCATGCACAAACGACTTTAAAATCCAACTTAGAGCTTACCCGATAACATTAAATAACGGTTTGAGCACCAACTACCCTAAACACCGGTGCTAGAGCAATGAAAATATAATGAATCCACAGTTTTAAATATTGATCATATCAGATGTTTATTTACGACGTATGGCGCATTTTTGTGTAGGAGGAGGAGAGACAAATGAAAAATCTAAACAACGGCTGGCTTAATAATGTAAACGAACACCTAAAAGCATGTGGCGAAGCACTGAAAACGGATAAGAACTTGTGAATTATGCACAAGCAAAATTGCCCAAAGGTTTTTAGTTTTGCTTGAAAATCCCATAAAGATCAAGATATTTCTACAAGTAAACTTTGATACCTCTACTTGCACAAACAGCAGCAACTATGAACATGTATAATTTTCCAGCAAGTACGTTAACCGTTGTGAGAGTGACGTGTGAAATAGCCACGTGAGCCGGAAATCATCTTTAAAAAGTCAATTGAAATGCTCCAAATACGTCGTTATATATAAATCGTGACTGCAGCAAAACGAGAACGTGTCTGCCTATATTTGATCCCAGATTACGTCAACGACACTGGGACCATCGTCCATGTAAAGCAGTAAGCACGCTATTTGGCCGTATATTGAACAAAACCCACCGAACACAGGTTACGGAGCACGGAAACGCCCCCCAGTCACGTTGAAACAACTCCCCCGCCACGTTACGAAATTTCTTTAGTGCACTTTACAGTCGGATGTACTCGACGCGTAGGCAGTCGGCAAGTAAACATAGCAGCCATCTGATGTGTGCACAGAGCTTACAAAAGAGCGCACTCCAGGCTACAGAGGGTGGGGCGCCTCGCCAAGTTTCATCGATCCGCGTTTCGTCGCTTCAAGTCAGACGACAGCGAGACAACGTTCTGTTCCGCGATCGATGCGATGATACGCAGCCATTACGTGAAAATGTGGTAGTTTCAATGCAGGCGTACTAGGTATTGGACCGTCTCTTGGCGCAATTTTTGCGTATGTACCGTTAAAAAATGAGGCCATTTAGGACACAGGCAAGTTTACCCCGTATTACAAACGCAGTTTGTGATTGAGTGTTCCATGATGACTAAGTACAACCCTATCATCACGTCTTTGCCTTGTAACAAGTTTAAACCTATAATAGCTCATGTGCAAATTTAAAAAATCCATAACCAATCAGTTAACATTTTACATTGGCCCTTTCGCATTGCCATGGACTTCAGCCCTAACCGAATGTGTAGATCACTAAAAATAGCTAACGATCAGAAAACATCCTAACCTGCCAGCAGATGGGACTCGACAATGCAAAGCGCTGGAAACCGCACCCTCGGCATATCACACGAACATGAACTTACTGGTGCTTGGTCGAAAATCAGGAGTTTGTCGCCGCGAATTGCGATGAAGCGCACGTTCCACTGCGGGTTGATCTGACCGGGAATTCCGGGGCGCTCTCCCACCCATCCCATGTACTGGATGGCGTCTCCTTGCTCGTCCTCGCTCTTCGTCGCTTCAGCAGCCTGCCAAAATGCGTTACGATTTACTGCGGGTCCAAACAAAGGTCATTGCGTCATCGTTGATGTGTTAAGTCTGCTGCAATGTGCGCTAAATCGAGTAACATGGTGTTATGAACGCACTGGGTTTATAGATGTGATGCTGTCGTAAAGGATAGTGACAAAGAAATGACATTGGGGTGCAATTGGCCCTTTTAAAGGTGAAATAACGTTTTTGGTTACTTGGTGCACTTCGCTTTGTGTGTTTGTTAGTCGCAAAACAATGCCTTCCAAAAGGGCCCATCGAGTTGACAATAAGACTTAGTTCTTTTAAAACACATGTTTTTAAAGTGTACACATACGCACTAATACAGGTGTTAATTGAGACAGCAATAGCGAAGCAAACGCGCTTTTGAATCAGGTTGTTCTTTTTAATTTNGTTTTTGGTTACTTGGTGCACTTCGCTTTGTGTGTTTGTTAGTCGCAAAACAATGCCTTCCAAAAGGGCCCATCGAGTTGACAATAAGACTTAGTTCTTTTAAAACACATGTTTTTAAAGTGTACACATACGCACTAATACAGGTGTTAATTGAGACAGCAATAGCGAAGCAAACGCGCTTTTGAATCAGGTTGTTCTTTTTAATTTGGTCTCAGTAAACACTGTTGTACAGTTATTAATATACGCAGCAAAAAAACACATTAAGCCGTTCAGGTCTTCATTTCGCCCAAGTCAGGCGTAGTACCGTGACATGGCCATTCGCAGCGCGTTTGGCGCGTCAGAATAACTCGGGGACTAATCAATAGGCTAGGTCGAGTCATTAGGCTCGTAATTAGCAAAGCTGAAGCACTGCGCAACAAACGTTATTTCGGGCGCCACAAAATCGCATTAGGAACAGACCAACGCATCCAGCGCAGGCCCACAAGCAAATGTAATTGCTTCCGACTGCTGTGTTACGTAATGTAATGTTGTTCCGCAGGCTCACAGCCAGGGTGCTGGTCACAATGGTACAATATTGTGCATTGGTACACTTTTGATGCAGACAATAATCGCAAAATATTATAATCAGAACCGTATTGCCCAAAACAAGCATATTTGGAATTAAAAAGTCCAAAGTTAACACCAACGATTGAAATTACACCCTCAAACTTTTAGTTCAATTGACAGTAAAATTTATGACAATTCAATTTTATGAAACACCCTTTTGACAAAGTTAAAGGCCATAATGTAACCCCACATTTTACCGTTTGGGCAGCATAATGCTACTTTACAAAGCTTTAAACATGAGATCATCATAACATCAATTTTAGCATTAGCATAAACGTGTGAAAGCATTCAATCATTCGTCCTACCAAGCTAAAACAACACATATGTCATTGCACAAGATTTAGACGTCAACCAAAAAGAGTAACGAGCGTGGAAACCTTAAGCCAACGCCTACGATCTGAGTTTACGCGCGAACAGCGACAACTATTTAAAATCAATAGATCGGAAAGCGATTTTCAATGGCCGATTGCTAGGAAGTCGCCTTTGCAGGTGCACACACGAAAGCGGTGGAATGTCTTTGTGCTGTTTCGCGCCACTGGCCAGCAAACAAAAACTGAATACGTAATGGAAACACGTGACAACCAGGCGACCGAATACCCTAATTTGGGTCTAATTACTTTTATAACGACAGCATTGTCCAACGTAAGTGATGAAAAATGCCTTGAGCCGTCTTTTATACTATCACAACTTTTAACCACTGGAACACAAGATACAGACTTGAAGTGTAACTTAATTGAAAACATAAATGTCAGACAACATAGAGAATACATCGTATTGCAAACACTACGCACTGACTATGACAACAGCGATTGTCGAAACGTTCACAATACAAAGTATTCACTACAACATGTTCTCTGGCAGTTATATTTTTGATACAATTTTTACCAAATCGATACACGTAGCCAGTGGCATGACTGACCTGCTCCATTGTGGCGCGGTGAATCGCGGCGGAAACGGACTGAAGCCAATCGTCCAGTTCGCTTTGACCTGAACACGTGATCAGGCCCGATCTATTTCCGTCGCTGGCAATCACCTCGAAGCAATCATCTCTGGAACGAGCAAACAAGGTCGTAAATCGTGACAATGATAAATTTGTCCCCAAGCGCGATGTATGGGAGATGCGTGAGAGTCGTGTATGACTAGAATTCACTTGGATGGAAGTGTTGTGTCACAACTTGTAATGCCAAGACTGCGAGAAGGGAAATTTGATGTCCACACAGACGGGATGTTGTTAAGAAAAGATGGGCGGTCAGGATTTATTTCGTTTTGGCCTTAGTTGAATGTTGAGGGGTAATTTTGAGTCGACTTTTATTATATTCTTCCATCGCATTGCAAGTGTCTATACACCCTAAAATGCTTGTGTGATTTACGAAGATAACCTAAAACTGTCAAAAACAAATAACTATGCAGTGCACAG
>QXVZ01029167.1:0-20308 GCA_008931825.1 Phallusia fumigata
AACCTTGTATTTGTGCAACTTTAAGGTTGCAATCGAAGGGGATTGGCTCTGTCTTAAAGAGATTTGTGATGATGCTGTTGCTTCAAATGCGCTGATTGCTAATGCTGTCCAAGGTTCAAGTTTGTTCTGTTTGTCTTGTGTAAAATTTTGTATTTTGGGTTGAAGTGAGGATAGCAGAAAGGTATTAATTCAGACGCACACATGACAAAAATACCGCAAATGTCATGCCATAAAACATGATTTGGCAAAACATCAGTAATTTGTAAGTTTTAAACCACGGCATCAGAATTTTTTGACCAAGTCCAAATCTGACTTTATTGCATAAGTCCGATGAAAAACTTTTATCAAACTTTTTAAACATAAGAGCCAACTATTCCTGTGATCAACTGTAAACAGTTTCAAAATGTTTGTCACCTTATTGGTTCAATCAATCAATAGTATAGGGATCGTATTTTTTGAAACTTTTGTCCTTTACAAAATTAAAACATTTGCAAGAATTCTGTCAAAACAGAAAACCAAATAAATGAAACCAGGCTCGAACTTGTCTAAGAAAACTGCAAGTTCAAGTCCAATTGTTTTCCCTTGTTTTTAATGGCCAATGCAAATGAAAAATTTTTTGCTTTTATATAATTTTAACAACACTATGACAACAAAAGTTAGCTTTCCATAACAAGTGGTTTCCAACTTTTTGCTGTAAGAAGGACCATCAAAGGTTGTGTATAATACATTACATTGTGTTGTTATTCAGATGAAATTGCAAAAAACGGAATTGCTGAAGAAAGCGCCAAGGAAGGAAATTCAAAACAAATGAAAGTGGAACGAAGAAACTTGCTAGGTATTAAATATAAATAGCATACAACTATGTGTTAATGCGGTTTCAGTATTGTGTCTCAATTACATGCAAAGGTGTTTAGGATGATTGGAAACGATTTGTTTCTTCTATCTTACCCTTATTTCTGCAAAGCCAAGGCTCTGATTTCTTATCAATTATTTAACACTAAGCTGCAACACAGTTTTACATTGGCTATAAAGGAAAGCTTAGGATATATTGCAAACACCTCAAACACATAAGACAGAGGCATTTGTCAACACTTTTGTTAGTTGCAAGCAAAAGTATTTGTGGTAAACTTGTAGGTAAAAACAGAGTTTAATATTTTCAGCACCACAATAAAATCTTGGGAGTACAGAACTTTTTTTTTGCTTGGCAATTCACCCATTTGCAGCACGAAAGGCCTAATGCTGCATTTAAATTTTTTTATTTTGTGTATGTAGAATGTGTTGTCTTGCATTTCACTTTCCCTGCATTGCAAATCATTTATATCACTTGTGGCACATCAATGCAGTAAAACACTTGGTGCTAATAACTTTACTATATTTACCAGGCATGGCTAAACTGAGTGTGAAGAGTCTGATTGGATCATCTCTGTCTGCCGGACACACGTTGGATAGTGATCATGCCCCATTGCAACAATTCTTTGTTGTCCTTGAATACATTTTACGACAAGGCTTAAAAAGTAAGATCACTTTTTTATGTAATAACTTAAGGTCTTACTTACAAATAAATCTTGGTAAGAAAAAAAAAACATTTACCCGATTTTTCACTGCTGTTTTACTTTTTGTAGATCCGAAAAATTTCTTTGTGCAAAATAAGTACTTTTGGCCTGCATTGGAATCTATTGAAAAGTATTACCCGGATGCAAAAGAGATTACCAACAGCGTTCGAAGCCTGCCAGGAATTCGGTTAGCATCTTATTTTTCGATTTATTGAAGCAAATGTTGCGGTAGGATCTCGATGAGAATGATATAGCTAACTTCAATGGCGAAAATCTTCACTGTTTCAAAAACTGTTTAACTTGGTTCCAGGCATGTTTTGACATAACATATCTGAACCAAATCTGTATCAGGCCAGGTGATACATGCCCATGAAAAGAATTATATGCTGTATGTCATTAGTAAAAACAGTTTTAAGAAAATCAAGATGGAGCGAGGTTTATAAAAAGCATTTATAAAAAGTGTAAAGGCTGATTCACACCAGATGCGTTTAATGGTTGCGGTACTGCAAGCCGTTGCCGTTTCAAACTATTTCGTGATGTTTCTGTACATAGTTATGGGCAATGAAGTTTAATTGCGTTGCATGCTAGCAAATACTAAAAAGGCTGCAAATTAGGTTTCATTCGACTTGCATCTGCTTTTGATATTCGGGTAAACAACGACTAATCCAAACATTTATATAATAATGTTTTACAACTACTGTGTGTTTTAGAACAAACTTGGGAAGGGGTCGTGCTTGGTTGAGACTGGCTGTAATGCAAAAGAAACTGTCTGACTACTTCAAGGCTTTGATTGAAAACAAGGCAATGTTGAGGTTAGTATTACCTTTCCAAATTTACCAAATCAAAACAGCTAGCTTTGTTCACTACAAACAAGACCCAAAAACATTAACTAGAAAATAATGCCAAAACAATTAAAAAAAATCTTGTAACTCAATGACCTTGGTAAAAGAAATATGCCTCCAGGGCAAGACTGTCAAAGGTTTGAAGGTATTGATTTGTAACAAGTTTGATTATCACTTACCAGAAATTACTACGTACTTAGTTAGTTGCTTATTGTGTAAATTTTATAATGGGTTTACAATTTTAAGTCTTAGAGCAAATTATTTCAAATATAGCACATAATTACACACTGCACTTATACCAATGAGAGTCTTCACATATAAAAATGTTTGCCAAAACGGCACAGACTTCAACGGGTAAATAACGAATACTAAACAAGACCCTAAAATTGCTGGAAAATTTCTGCACAGTGAATGGAAACTTGTGTGTATCGAAATGCACTATTTACAAGAAAATTCCAGCAAAATTTTCCTCTTGCAGTGAGTGGTATGATGATGGCGCCTTGCTGATGAACGATGAGGCTACTGTGTTGGCCGGACACTTAGTGGGGTTGAACTGCATTGATGCCAACCTTTGTATGAAAGGTGATGACCTTGACAACCAGGTCAGTTCAGTATAGTTTTCATAACCAACAATGAACATTGACAATTTTGTGACTATCTGCCCCAGCTCTTATGTTTGTTTTGGACCAAGCTGTTATGTTTGTATTGGCTGGATGCGTTTGGGTATTATTTGACTTGTAAGCTACGACCAAGCTAGGGATGTTCAAAGTAGAATAGCTGGCTATTCTAGAATAGTTGTTTCGAATCTGAAATATCGAAATCATGTTTTACATTAATTTTGGAAATGGCATACACTGTCGCTCCCCTGTGCTTTTATAGAATTTGCCAAAAGGAATGTCACTCACATACACACAAAAGACAGTATTCAATATTCTACTTTTAACATCCCCAAACCAAGCGCACTAGTTTTCAGTCTATCATAGCCAACAAACTCTCTAGCTGTTGGTTTTTAGTTGTAAAGTCACATAGTAGGCCTACTTGTTGAAAACCTAAATGATACTAGGAAAAATAAATAATGCACTATTAACAAATTGCCCATTGCTGCATTTAACTGCACTTTTTTATAACTTTTGGTTTTACAGGTAACAGTGATTGATTACAGCATGTATATGATGGATGGCAACAGAAGCATTGCTGGTGATGAGGCAAAAGAAAATGAAGAAAATGCAATGCAAAAACTCATGGACCAAAAAAACTACCTTGAAGAAAGAAACAGGTGCAAGTGGTGCNGTGACCTTTGACCTCTGACTGACAAGTGACCTTGTAGAGAATTATATCATCACAATATCAACTTCTGTGCCTACAGGCATGGTGATATTTTAGTTATTCTACTTTCCTTTTGTGCTCGCCCTTGTTATATATTTGTGTTTATGTTTGCTTGCTTTGCTAACCTATTAAATCCTTGCTTTTGAGGTTTCAATATCTATGATGACAATGTTTGATTAGAGGAGCTTTAGAATTTATGTGATAACCAGCAACATGCAGACAGCATTAGATGAAAAAGGAAAAAATCAGCTGTTGAAAAACTTTACTATTTTTTCGCTTTATTAAGTTTTATTTACAGTTTGATTTAATTTTCTTGTTTTGTTTAAAATAACCCTTGCCCTTTTTGATCATAATTATTTTTTTTGTTTTATCTATTTCTTTTTTATTTCTCTTCCCTATTTTGTTTGTCTGTTTTAAGTTTTGTTTCCTTATCTCCATTACCTCACTTCCCAGATTAAATGAGGCAAATCGACAGACAACTGTTGCAAGAGAGCAGGCAGACCGATACAATCACCAATTGGATGATAACGAGAAGAAAAGGTAACAATTATACTAGGAATAGGCCAAAACTGACTCCGTTTATTGGTTTATGATGCTCAGCGGTTTCGGGTTAGGCATTATGCATTTCCTTTAAAGTTCTGTTGAGCATCAAAGATGGTGATGCTCGGCACCAAGCAAATAAAGACTTGATTTGGTTAAATTCCTCAGGTTAACATCTTTGTAACCACACTTGACAATAAAGTTTCCTAAGCAATAAGGTTTTATCAATATTACCTTTCAAGATTTATGTACCTGTACCATATATCGAAATACATGTGGTTATAATATTATACTTTTTCTCTATTATACTTTACGCTGCTAGAAAATTGTTTATGGTTTCTGCTCTAATTTTTGCAAAATTGAATTTCACACTTCACAATTTTAAAAGCTAAAACACAACATAATGAGTTGATTGCAAGCTAATTTGATACTTGCATTATATGTAGGTGAATAGACTAGTTTTCTAAACAACAACTTTTTTATACACAGAGGTGTGCTCCTCACCAACCTCCAGGTCGAGCATGAGTGGAGGCAAGCTCTTGAGTCCCAAAATGAGAAGATGCAGCAGGAGATCACTCTGCTCCAGGAGAAGGTTTCACTCATGGAGTCCCTGAGGGAGGAGCTACAGCAGCAGAAACTTGAGTACGAGGATCTCCAGGAGTCTTGCCGGGAGCAGGAATTGACAATCACTGACCTAGCCAGTCAGCTTGGAAAGTGAGTTTCAGTGTTTTTTCTTAATAAAAGCTACTTTTATGTTGCCATAGAATCGATATATTAGAGTGCCTATATCTCTGATAGGTACATTCTTATTTATTACTGTGTCTTTATTGATGGAGAAAATGGTTAATTAAAAAAAATGGGGAAATAAAAAGATTTACAGATAAATTCTAAAAATTGGACGTGAGTTGGTTGCAATATCCTGCTTTAACCAGGAGAAAAAGTTTAAATTGTGTCACATCTTAGACTTGCTCAAACCTCCACTTGTATTTTTTGGTTGGGCATGAAGCATCTAAAAAGGCAGTGCTCAGCTTAGCCTATCCTAAAAAGTTAACATTTCTGTCATGGTTACCTAAATCTGTCTTTAAAGTAAATACCTCACCCATGCCTGAAATTCAGACATCCATGTGGGGACAACATTATTTCCAAAAATCTTTTTATTTACACTAAACTATTTTATTCTGTTACAAAACATACAAGTTTTGTGTTGTGTCCAAAAGTCTCATTCTGGGTTTAGGAGAAAATATGTTTAAATATTGTTGAAGGTCAAAGCAGGACCTTGGTGATTTGCAAGAGGTTCACAAATCAGTGACAGGAAGTGTGTGGGAAAGTGACAAGCAAGTTACAACATGTGCACAATGTGAAAAACCGTTTAACCTGTCTAGAAGGAAGGTGAGAATGTTAACAAGATAGACTTAAACCATATCCATCTGTGAAAAAGAAAAATTGACTATAAACATTTGATAAACTAAACACGATAATATATTTCACATAGCTCATGATTTTTTTACAGCACCACTGTCGAAACTGTGGACAAATCTACTGCAACACATGCAGTGACAACACCATGCCACTTGCCTCATCTGCTAAACCTGTACGAGTGTGCGACACATGTCACACAACTCTGCTGCAGAGGTTTTCAGCAGGCACATGAAATTTCCATACTTTGCAAAAACAATATCACCATCGAATCTGCTGCCATGCGATCATCTCATATGTAACAAATCATCAGTGTGACAATTTAGTGTATGAGTACATCAGTCCAATGAAAGATTTCACTGATGTCCACATGGGTTCAACTCGAACCAAGCAAATGACACCAAGGGTTTTGGATAATAGTCAGTATTTGATACTTTTAAAATAACAGTGCCTCATAAACAAAAGCATGACAATTTTAGGGTTTAAGTTTTGAAGTGTTTTGAAACCACTTGGTTCTATACTGGGCATAACTAATATTGGCTAGCCCTAACCACTACTGAAGATTTTATATAAGTTGCAATTGATTTTTATAATATCATGGGTAATATACGTGGTGCATTGAACAGAATCAGCAACATTTGACAAAAAACAGAAAGATCATATAGTGTCCATGATCACTAACGGGGTTTAACAGTTTACCTTCAAAATTATTTTTACATGTATCTTAACTCTAAACTTATGTATCTTAACTTCAACATTAGAATATATCTTTATCTACCTTTACATAAATAAAGAAGATATGTTGAGTTATTTTTATTTTTTCTGTCTTTATCACTCGTTGAACTCCTATTTTGTTGGATGTACTTCTTAAGCAGTTTTGTTTTGTTGCTTGGTTAGTGACTGCGTACTTCATCAACAAGAATTATTGCAACATGCTACTTTCTAATACTTCAGACCAAACAGGGGATCTACAATCATCATGTTAATTTTACTAAGTCCACAAACTTGCTGAGATATTGTACTTTTTAAATTGAAGTCATCTTACAGATTCCAACTTGCTTCACTGCTTTTTTAAGTGCAATAAAAAAAATGACATTTTTTACACATAATAAAAAAGAATGTTTGTGCTGAAGTTTTTATGATGAGTAATTTATCAAAAAAATTCTGCCTTAGTTTAACGTTTTTGGTTCCGTTGTACTGCAGTGACATAAAAAACGATTTAGAATGTAGTTAGTTCATGTGTGTTCATTTTTCGTGTCTCGAGACCTTCTGTGACATCGTGTTGTAATTAGGGATAACGATAATAAAAGTTTAGGAACCACTGATGTAGACCGTCATGTCACTACAGTTTCCACCCACCACATCATAAATTTTACTCATTTGTAGCCGAAATGAGGACAATTTGGGCCTAGGGTGGTATCCCTGCAAACTAATAGAGGATATCAACGACTGTCGCAGCTTAAATACATTTTTTTTCAATTCAATATGAAGAGACACCAAGTACCAGCCTTCGTAGATATAAACCAATAAACAATTTTAGTTTTTGACGTTGTAAACTAAAAATAAAATCTTTGTGAAAATTGCCAAGTTTGCGCGAACAACAAAACGCAGTTTTCATGGCATCAAAATAGAAATCTGGCAACCCTGGTCATACCGGTTTTGTCACGCAAGAACGAGCCGCATCTCGCATCCCCGTGGCAAGTGGCGTGAAGTGGGCAGGGCGTATGAACGAGTCGTCCTTTTTCGCGAAAAATCGGTCTTTGCTTAAAATAAGCAGACATTTTTTCGTACGCCACTCCAGAAGACAAACGTGGAATCGAATACGTTTCGCCAGTGACGTGCCGGTCACCTGGATAATTGTACATATATCTGCCACTACGGCCTTCCATTTTAAATGCTCGAAATCGCAGCAGGTGTAGATAGTAAATGGTTTTAAAAGTAATTGCAGACAACCGCATCAGTAAAGTTTACCCGGGTGCAGTTATTTAGGGCAGCTTTGCATCAGATTTGCTAAACTTGTTGCAGAGAAAAGCAGACATCAGTTAGGCAAAATTATACTGCCATTTGGTGCTTGCCCAACCCTGCAATGTTATGACATTCATTAGTAAGCAAACATACATGTGTCACTTTAATGACATGCGACCATTAAAGTATTCCAGGCCATAAGTACACAAATATCTGTGTCTGTTTTTCCTCAGTTTGAAAAATATAGTTGCTGTAAAATAAATTCATCGCCCTGTTATACAAAAGTCAGTGTTTCACATTCATTGCGCTTCTACATGTATAGTGAACTTTTAATTTTTTAATGGTATTGCCAGTAAGACATTCACACAGTGTAAGCGCTGTTTTTGCTGTTTGTTTGAAGCTTTTAAGTATAACTTTGTTTTGGGTATATTGTTAAGAGATTTTACTTTATCAAACAATCAACAGCAAAAGTATCTTCATAATGTGTGGTAAGTTTCCCTTTGGTTGTAATCATATTGAACATTTTCTAACATATGCTGTGATGCTGTAAGTAAAATGAACCCAAAATCATAATGAGGCCTTCTTTGTAGGTATATTTGCATACGTCAACTACCGTACACCAAAGGATAGAAAATACATTGTGGAAACACTGATCAATGGTCTAAAAAGGTTGGAATATCGAGGATATGACTCAGCAGGTACATAAATATACAGTTTCATTTCGGAAAGATATCATTTACCCATTACACTATGCTTTTTATATAAAGCAAGGTTATACCCGCATTTTAATTAACACATGTTGCTACCAGACAATGTATTCATTGACAAACTTGCCCCTCTATTAGTTTTAGTTGCCCATAGAGTTGATCATTCAACACTTGTCATTTGTGCAGATAAAAAATATGAGTTTTTTTTTGTCTGGTAGGCTTGTTTAGTGTCTGGTTGTGGTTGTTGCTGATATGGTGCTAAACATGCTAATATGTTCTAGGGCTATGTATACATAAAGGTTTTTATGTTTAGGTGTTGCATTTGATGGTCACAACTCACCCCCACAGGACACTGGCAAGTTGCCGGTGACATCATTAATCAAGCAACCAGGAAAGGTAAAGGCTCTTGAGGATAAAGTACAAAGTAAGTAAACTTTGATACATTAAAGTACAAAAACACCCAGTTCTTCAGGTTAAGTACCCATGTTTGTCAGTGCAGCAGAGCTAACTTGTTACAACAGTTTGTAAGTGCAGCAGAGCTAACTTGTAAAATCCAAAATGTTTTCAACAGAGGAAAATTTCAACATGGAGGTTGAATTTGAAAATCACTGTGGAATCGCCCACACAAGATGGGCAACACATGGTGTCCCAAATTCAGTTAACAGTCATCCACAGAGATCAGACAATGACAACGGCAAGTAACACAGACGATTTATGAATATAAATACAAGTTGCCTGTTCTACAAACAAACAAATGTTAACCTTCATTCTTTTGTTCTAGGTTTTGTTGTGGTTCACAATGGCATCCTAACCAACTATAAAACCATTAAAACATTTCTGGTAAGATTACAAAAAAAAAACGTATGTTATGCTTAGCGTACTCCGTTCATTGACATTTCTGGTAAGATTACAAAAAACTGCATAGCATATTCTGTTTATTGACTTCATGCTCTTTCACCACTTATTACTTTTAAAATGTTTCTGGTTTTCTGATCGACTTGGGTGCTCATTGCATCTTGTTCTCCTTACAGGAGAGCCACAATTATGTGTTTGAGTCTGATACTGACACTGAGGTTATTGCAAAGTTGATCAAATATTTGTGGGATAATCGTGAGGAAGAAAATATTAGATTTGCTACGCTTGTGGAAAGGGTCACAAAGCAACTGGTAAGCATTTTCCTTTGGACAGGCTTTCCATTTTTAAATGAACTTATGTTTGTTATTTTTATTCTATTCTACATGCAAATTTTAGACAATATTTTTACATGTCTCTATTTTAAGTATGATATGATCAATAAATGTTGTTTCCTAATGGGACAAAATGAATATTTCTCAAATACATGTTGAAACATTTTCAAAATATGTTTTTACAACACAAAACCACCTCCTTTTGTTCAGTATGGGTGTCACATAAAAGTCCGCTGAAACTAACGTCACTTCTCATATTTCCCGTCAGTGAGTCATTCTTATGGGCATGTTGTTATACGTCACAGTGATGCTGTTAACTCTTGCAATGAGTCGAACAGACTTTACGTAAGATAATCGTGTGGACACAAAGCTGTTTGCCAAACACTTGAGGAAAATTCCCGACAATGCCAAACACTTTTAAAGGGGGCGTTTCCTCATAAATATTAAGCATACACTGAAAGGTTGCAATATAACAAAGCAAACAAGTTAGTAGGTTCATATAGGGGACATAATTATGTGAAATTGTGGATGATTTATGAATTTCAAAATGTTTACTGGTTGATTACACATTTTACATCAAAAAGTACTTCGTGACAAATTGATGTTGTAGTTCTAAGTGTTTTTTAACAAATCTTGAGCCCCAAATGTAAATGTCCTAATCTATTGACTAAGCTGATTAAATCTTAAACACTGCCACACAACAGAAATAACCATACTTTTGCAACATTTTGCTTAAAATGTCATTATTGTATGTTTTAGGAGGGAGCATTTGCACTTGCTTTCAAAAGTAACCATTTTCCTGGACAATGTGTTGCTACCAGGTAAGTTACAACATTGTTTCCATCTTTTAAAAATGTGACTTGACCACATAGTAAGTGTAATGTCCAGATTATTCACTGCACACAGCTGTGCCAGACCTCCAAAACAAATAAACCAACTTAAGAACTTTTGCTAATGTCAGTTAAACCCGCTGTTGTTTTGGTGAAGTTTCTCATTTAACATCCTCCCTTTGCTAATTAGGCGTGGAAGTCCTCTGCTTATTGGTGTACGAAGCAAGTCAAAATTGTCAACTGATCATATACCAATTCTGTACAGCTCATGTAAGTAACTAGCATGTTTAAAATCATTTAGCCTTTGTTTTGTAGTTGATGTCTGCTGATTGCACGGGTCAATGTCGATGTTGTAACCAACTATGTTGTGCTGCATGACTTTACTAACTATAAAGATAATACACTTCGATGTTGTAACAAACATTTATTCAGACCCCTAAAAACCAAGGTCTTCCTGCTAAATTCATTATGATTTGAATGTCATATTACAATGAATGACACAAATATTTTTGTGAAACAGTGTAAAATTTTTTAGCTTTATTAATACTGACAAGTAGTGGCATGTTTCTGTGAAAGTGCGTAACTCAAAAACGTTTATTTTTAAACAATCTGCATATTGTGTTTAATAAGATGGAATTATAACACGAGCCACATTAGATGTTTCTTGCTATGTACCACCTGATAGTGTATTTAGAGGTATTAGCATGATGTAGTTTGGACAGATTATAGCGTCGCTGATTTGGTATTTTTATTTGTGGTATTGGTATGTTGTTTGTATTGCATCTTTGGTAAGAATTGTATCAAAATTGTGGATCACTTTACATAAAACTGTAAAGGTACATGTTTTTTTTCCAAAATTTTCCAAGTCGACATGTGATATATCATTGTTTGATTGTTGTGTGAATGTTTGCCTCAGACAGCGAACAGCGTAGATCTAGTGCAACTGGCGGAATGCGTCGTTTAAGTGAATTCCTTAGAGCAGCCGATCCAGCCAAGTCAAAAAGCAGATCGACTAAACCTTGCGAAAACAGCACTGAAGGCAACCAGCCTGGTAACTCTGCTGCATGGCAGTAGTGACTTGAAACAATTGCATCTTATATCTTCATTGCACTTCAGAAAATGGATTTTTTTTGCCCAAACAACAAAATCAGCTCTAAAATTTGTAATTTTCCTGGAATGGGAATTGTCTGCTGAATTTCTGATGCAATGGATTCTTGAAATGCAAAGTATAGGGGAAATTTTTCAGCATTTTAAAGTTTAATTAGTATCTCGCAAGTTCTTAATGCCAATTTAATGCAATTACCTCAACTGTTGCAATTGTGAGACTGATATTGCAAATTTTAATCATCGAAACACATCAAAAAACCAACTGCTTACAAACTGTGTGTTTTGCAAATTAGATTTATATTTGTGCTGTGCCCTATTAGAATTTGAAATCCCTTTTATTGACTTGAAAATTGATATTTTTACTGTGTCTAATTCGTGTTTAAGAGTTGAGATGTATCTGTACAGCAAATCTAATCATACTTTCTGGAATTTTAAATATGTATGCATGTGTTTTGTAGCTGAGTGCTTGATAAAAAAGTTTGACTAATTTTGTAAGTACTTAATAAAAAATGTAATTTATCACTAATTTGCCTAAAAGTGTTTGGCTTCAACCATGCTACTTTTTCTCATTGAGTCTTCCATGCTTAGTTAGTGGAATGTGTGCTTGACAATTAGACCATGCAACAAAAGTATCTAATTAAATCCGTTAGCGTGTTGGGTCAAAAATGGTTGTAGGTCATTAACTCTCTGGTTGTTGATTTCACAGCCCAAGCAACTCACAACAGTTTGAAGATGGGAAGGCTGAACAGTGTGACAGAGTTGGTGTCTCAAGGAGATCAGGAAGGCGATGGAATTGAATTCTTCTTTGCATCTGATGCTAGGTTGGTCATCAAGTTATAAAATATGCTGTGTTTACCTTTTATATGGCCATGTATGTAGCAAAGATTTGCCTAATATCTGATAGAAGTTTACAGCTTAGGAATGTTAAAGCGAACAGGTTAAAAGTACAACGTTTATGACCCTAAACCCACATGGGTTTGTGGAAAAAATCGCAGGTGTGTCCAAACAAGCATTGACATAAAAGGCTGGGTCATATAATTTGGAAAACTAAAAATTGTGCATGTAATTAATACAACCAAAATATTTGCTAAATATCTTGATGGTATCATATGCATTTCTTTTGTATTAGTGGCAAAGCCAAAGAATTGTTTATTGTTATATATTTCCTATTCCTTTATTGACCTTAAAAAGTTAGTTCAGCAGATAATATGAAATGTTCAAATGGAAAGATGAACAGTGTGGTAACCACCCCAAAAATTGTTTTCAGTGCCATCATCGAGCATACCAACCAAGTGATCTTTCTTGAAGATGACGATGTCGCTGCTGCTGTGGATGGAGGTGTTTAAAACTGTCCTTGTTTTTATTAAGTGCTAGATTGGAAACCTTTTGTTTGTTAAAAGTTGTAAAGTATGTAAAGTATATTAGAGCTTTTGCTATAATTTAATAAATTAGGTGGTTCAATTCAGACATATTTATGCACCCAATCCAAAAAGCCAATTGGTTTACAATAAAATGTTTCGAAATTTCTGTTTGAAACCACCTTAAAAATTCTGAAAATGTTGTGTAGCATGATAAGAATTTGGCATTTTTTGCTTGAGACACTGACATGTTGATAGATAAAGGGTCCAATGTCTAAGATCCATGGGTTTCCACTTTGTAATATATTAGACAGTTCACCAACAAGACTTAAGACAAAGGTAAACATGCATCACACAAGGTTCAATATTAGCAAATACTTGTGTATGTCTGTGCAACTACTCATACTTGAAATTTTTTACTTTGGACACATTTTTTCTAAATTAATTTACTTGATTTAGGGTGATTTAATTTCCTTGCCACAGTCTAAAACTGAGGATGCACAATATACTGTAACTAGGCATTGTCGAATATTACATAAAAATTTGTTTTAAAATAAAAAATTTTTATTTCAACAAATCTAAAGCCGGTGCTTTAGATTAGGTATTTTTACATCAAACAGAAACAATCTGTTAAATTTATTAAACCCCAAAAAAGCTTTGGATCTAGATTGCATAGAAAACTTTAGCATTTAAATTTCTAAATTTTAAATTTCTAAAGTGATACATTGTGTATATTTATGACTTTTTGTGTAGCCTACAAAATGACATTCGGAATCGCAAAAACATAGCACTACACACATTGTTATAATGATCCTTAATCTGAGAGATATTCTATTGTTGTGGCTTCCCTTAAAAAGTAAAAATTGTGTGCCTTTAACCTGCAAGCTTTGATCCATTTTCTTCATGTTTGCAATAGGCAACTATATCTGAAAAAATTATTCTTATCTTTAAAAAAATCCTAAACTTACCATGTGTCCAATATGCATTGGACAAGATATCTTCCCCAGCCTTTGCTCTCATAGTCCCCCTAACAGATTAAGGCAGTTTCAGATTATCATGGTGAATAGAATTGGAAAGCTTCTAGGATTGATGGGTTGTTTTTCTAAATACTTGACATTATAAATGCTTCATTATGTTGGTAAATTTGCTTTGTGTCATACACACAACCCCATGTAATTTGTAAACATTGAGATTACAAGAAAATTGGTTTGGATAAGGTTGTCAATATTGAGTTCATAGATAGCAAGCTGTGTTAAGGGTGGTTGGTTATAAAATTTTATTACTGTATATGCATACTGTGTGTACTTCCTTATGCAGCTACTTGTGAAATTATTGCTAAAGGCTGAGTAGTCAATGGTTTGATTTGTTTGTTTTGTTTTTAGACTTAGCCTGATATTTCAAGTAGATAAATTGTTATGTAGGTTTTTGTTTTTGTTAAAAACCCGATATGCAGTTTGATGTTGTGTCGGCTACTTTTACATGATTCATTAAACTCATGTAAAGTGGTTTTCCAATATACTTTGCCCAGTCAACCATGGCATAGTTTGTTACATGGGAAATTTATGTCCTAAAATTTAGGAAATCTACAGAGCGCAAAAATCTGAAGTAGATTTAGATTAGCTTCAGATAAAGATTTCAGCTTTTTGTTATATGTTGACTTCACTGCACAAATTTTGGATGGGATGTCATATAAATACTNAATTATTCTTATCTTTAAAAAAATCCTAAAATTACCATGTGTCCAATATGCATTGGACAAAATATCTTCCCCAGCCTTGCTCTCATAGTCCCCCTAACAGATTAAGGCAGTTTCAGATTATCATGGTGAATAGAATTGGAAAGCTTCTAGGATTGATGGGTTGTTTTTCTAAACACTTGACATTACAAATGCTTCCATTATGTTGTTAAATTTGCTTTGTGTCATACACACGACCCCATGTAATTTGTAAACATTGAGATTACAAGAAAATTGGTTTGGCTAAGGATGTCAATATTGAGTTCATAGATAGCAAGCTGTGTTAAGGGTGGTTGGTTATAAAATTTTGTTACTGTATATGCATTTAGATACTGTGTGCACTTCCGTATGCAGCTATTTGTGATATTATTGCTAAAGGCTGAGTAGTCAATGGTTTGATTTGTTTGTTTGTTTTTAGACTTAGCCTGATATTTCAAGTAAATAAGTTGTTATGTAGGTTTTTGTTTTTGTTAAAAACCCGATATGCAGTTTGATGTTGTGTTGGCTACTTTTACATGATTCATTAAACTCATGTAAAGTGGTTTTCCAATATACTTTGCCCAGTCAACCATGGCATAGTTTGTTACATGGGAAATTTTTAGTGGACTTACATGGGAAATTTATGTCCTAAAATTTAGGAAATCTACAGAGCGCAAAAATCTGAAGTAGATTTAGATTAGCTTCAGATAAAGATTTCAGCTTTTTGTTATATGTTGACTTCACTGCACAAATTTTGGATGGGATGTCATATAAATACTCAAACATGTAGACATGTTTAGAAAACAATGCAATTCATTTCCTAAAGTGACTCCTGTATCCGCTTTTAAAATAATCTCGTTGAGCTGTTCTAAACGTTTCGACTGTTTTTATCTGAAATTATAGCTGCGTGACTAGTATCAGCCTCTTCCTGTTTTTGAGTGAAACAATTTAAAAAAATATGTTCAAACGAAAGGCTTAACAAGAAAGAGTTTTTGACGTAGGCTTGAGTATTCACCGCCTAAAGAGGGGTAAGGACGACGAGGCTACGTCACGAGCGGTAATGTCACTGCAGATGGAGATGCAACAAATTATGAAAGGCAACTACTCATCTTTCATGCAAAAGGTAAAAAACGTTTTGAAAAAAGTCTGATGTTTCTGTTTGTTTTAGAAACTCTGTTTGCTTTGGAAAAAGTTGCATTTAAAACATGACAATATTTAACTTTTGACACCAGAAAATAAATTGAGAACATTTACTTTCGCTCCCTCTGCGCAAAAGCGCTTTGAACCATTGTTACTTAAACCCTTTGTAAAATGGTGTTTAAGGTGTGAGCCTTTGAAGTTTAAACTTGTAGCACTTTTTATTGGAAACAATGTAAACATAGTTTTCACATGCTTATCAGTTTTAGTTTTTGAAAGCATTTAATACAACAGTGTCCTCTGTACTCATTGCTATGTTATTGAAGTTGGGAGAAACTTTTAAAATATGTCCCGCATTATTGAAAAATTACTTCACTAACGTCGGTTGTAAGAGGTACATGGGTACCACAATGCTTTTGTTCCACAAACAAGTTGGGCAACTGCACAATTTGGTGGTAAGACAAGGGTACAACACAGGCCAAAAGCGTTCTAAAAAGTAGTCTTTGTGTTGAAGTTTCTCTTTTTTGGTTTTACCACGGGCTATTTCAGACAAACTTTGATCTTGTTTTAAAAAAAGGTTGTCACTCAATCTACCGTAATTTCCCGCAACGGCTGTACAGTGTTTGTTTGAGCAAACAGGCCGATATCTGTAAACCTCAATTGCCATTTGTTTGAATCCATTTATCACAGAGAGTCGGCAAACACGCTGTGTACTTGACACGTACACAACAAGCTCTTTCACCTTACCTTGACATATGTACCTTTCCAGCATTTATCAAGCGTCGTTAAAGTCGTTGGCCCGAAATTCATGACAGCGAAGACAAATGACATTGCAATGCAGCGGGAAAGGTTTAGTTACAAATGCAGATAAGGACTAAATGATGAATTTTGTCGACAGGCACAGTTCTGCATTGGAATTGTCATTTTTATAAAATTGATAAGCACAGAAATTAAGGTTTACTTTGTGCCGTATGTTGGATGTTCATGGAAGAACGTTCTAAATAAGTTGTTTTGAAGCCAGAATATCGTACCCAAGTTCTATAGTAGTTTTGGCAATATGACATACAGAATTGTAAGTAAAAATACACCATGAAAGGCCGCTTTTTTATTCAATAAAGTTTCCCATTCTGTTTATTAGATCTCCCGTAAGCAATATCATTTTCCTTTCAGCATCTCAACAATATCAGGCGTGTGCACCGTAGGTATTTACGTACAAAGGGTGTAAAAACGTTTATAAGTGAAAGGCCCGTAAAGTCAGCAAGGTAACTACTATTTCGGGCCTGACGCAACCACAAACATAATCTAGTTACACGATTAATGTTACACCTGTTTTTTGCTGATGTCCAATACGTGACAATNGAAACAATTTAAAAAAATATGTTCAAACGACAGGCTTAACAAGAAAGAGTTTTTGACGTAGGCTTGAGTATTCACCGCCTGAAGAGGGGTAAGGACGACGAGGCTACGTCACGAGCGGTAATGTCACTGCAGATGGAGATGCAACAAATAATGAAAGGCAACTACTCATCTTTCATGCAAAAGGTAAAAAACGTTTAAAAAATTGCCTGATGTTTCTGTTTGCTTTGGAAAAAGTTGCATTTAAAACATGACTATATTTAACTTTTGACACCAGAAAATAAATTAAGAACATTTACTTTCGCTCCTTCTGCGCAAAAGCGCTTTGAACCATTGTTACTTATACCCTTTGTAAAATGGTGTTTAAGGTGTGAGCCTTTGAAGTTTAAACTTGTAGCACTTTTTATTGGAAACAATGTGAACATAGTTTTCACATGCTTATCAGAAATGTTTAAGTTTTTGAAAGCATTTAATACAACAGTGTCCTCGTTGTACGTATTGCTATGTATTAAAGTTGGGAGAAACTTTTAAAATATGTCCCGTATTATTGAACAATTACTTCACTAACGTCGGTTGTAAGAGGCACATGGGTACCACAATGCTTATGTTCCACAAACAAGTTGGGCAACTGCACAATTTGGTGGTAAGACAAGGGTACAATACAGGTCAAAAGCGTTCTAAAAAGTAGTCTTTGTGTTGAAGTTTCTCGTTTTGGGTTTTACCACGGGCTATTTCAGACAAACTTCGATCTTGTTTTAAAAAAGGGTTGTCACTCAATCTACCGTAATTTCCCGCAATGGCTGTGGAGTGTTTGTTTGAGCAAACAGGCCGATATCTGCAAACCTCAATTGCCATTTGTTTAAATCCATTTATCACAGAGAGTCGGCAAACACGCTGTGTACTTGTCACGTACACAACTAGCTCTTTCACCTTACCTTGACATATGTACCTTTCCAGCATTTATCAAGCGTCGTTAAAGTCGTTGGCCCGAAACTCATGACACCGAAGACAAATGACATTGCGATGCAGCGGGAAAGGTTTAGTTACAAATGCAGATAAGGACTAAATGATTAATTTTGTCGACAGGCACAGTTCTGCATAGGAATTGTCATTTTTATAAAATTGATAACCACAGAAATTAAGGTTTACTTTCTGCCGCATGTTGGATGTTCATGGAAGAACGTTCTAAATTAGTTGTTTTGAAGCCAGAATATCGTACCCAAGTTCTATAGTAGTTTTGGCAATATGACACACAGAATTGTAAGTAAAAATACACCATGAAAGGCCGCTTTTTTATTCAATAAAGTTTCCCATTCTATTTATTAGATCTCCCGTAAGCCATATCATTTTCCTTTCAGCGTCTAAACAATGTCAGGCGTGTGCACCGTATTTACGTACAAAGGGTGTAAAAACGTTTATAAGTGAAAGGCCCGTAAAGTCAGCAAGGTAACTACTATTTCGGGCCTGACGCAACCACAAACATAATCTAGTTACACGATTAATGTTACACCTGTTTTTCGCTGATGTCCAATACGTGACAATTCCCTCATTACTTGTTGCGCATTTGTATTATTACTATTTATTATGACATTCAACGCGCGGTTAAGTNGTATTTACGTACAAAGGGTGTAAAAACGTTTATAAGTGAAAGGCCCGTAAAGTCAGCAAGGTAACTACTATTTCGGGCCTGACGCAACCACAAACATAATCTAGTTACACGATTAATGTTACACCTGTTTTTTGCTGATGTCCAATACGTGACAATTCCCTCATTACTTGTTGCGCGTTTGTATTATTACTATTTATTATGACATTCAACGCGCGGTTAAGTAGTATGCAACGGCTTGGCATATGCACCGCAGCGTCTGAAAGTGCCTCTTCAACTGGATTTGCAGACGTTTTGTTTTTACCCCCATGTGAACCATTCACCCGGTTAATAAACACTTTACGGAATTTTTAGATTCTTTATTCAAACAAAGCTATACCCTGTACTGTGAGGGGTCAAATTCCATTTGCATAGTAGAGTCATTTCGTAGTCCTCGATAAAATTTCCTAATTGCGTTTGCGGCCGTAACTACCCAGTGGCAAGTGTTTAAAAAGCACTTAACGTCGGCATACAAGCAAACACCCTTCCCATTGCTAGACCGCATTCTAAAACAACCACGTGATTATGACGTCGAACCCGTCTTGCCACGTCGAGAGATGTACAATAGAAAATAACCACTTACTTTACTGAATCATCATTTTGAAACTCACTCTTTGTATTCTTACAATATCCAAAGAGAAATCATTGCACGTCGAAAAAAGGGCGTCGTTTTTCTCTATCACCTAATTTGTGATTAACAAATAAAGACAAACATATTGATGTGCTGTTGCATGTAAAGATTCTTGCAATGATAAAGTGAACCTGCTTTGCTTTAGGCCTTTATGCACGAAAAAAGGGTTTATTGTCAGAACCAATCAAAAATGCACTTTTAGCCTTTAATACAATGGAATTCGAGTCTCTTAGATTCAAAATCGTACACTGCACATCCCCAGTAAAGTATTTTTGTAAGTTAACAAACCCTGACGAAACGTTGGAAAACCCCTTCGAAACTGTGACAACTGAATATGACGCAACAATGGTCGTTGCGGTTTCAAGTTCTAACGTCTGTTTGAACAATACCCTGGTATCGTTTGAATTGTTTGTTTTCTGTGAATACTTTGAGATCCTATGTACTCGTAGCGCAGTTTCGCATGGTGGTTGCTTTAAAAATTTTGATTTATTCATACGTTGGATGACTGTTTCATAACTGTGCGCTAGATAAATGATATTTTTTTATGATGACTACAAAAGAACCATAATTGGATTAACTAACTCCCTAGATATTTTACATGTGCACAAACGATAAAACGACAACGTCCGGTTTTATTCGAAAAACTACGCCCAGTTTTTGACATATCTCTGCGAACAATAGGTTTAAATGTAGTTTTTTTCAGTGAAGAAATATTTCTTTGAAACCACTGCAGTGTATGCAAATGTGAACACTCTTTCAATACTTTTAAATAAACTTCAGTCAAAAGTTCACATAGTTATACTCGAAATCCATCACCAACAACATAAAAATACATTTATTTTTTGGAACACAACTCGTAATTACTGGCGTTGTCCCAGTCTTATACAGTTAACTAGTTGTGTTCATCGAGAGTCATGTTATCATCAACAAATCTTGTTAACGTCGAGATACTATTTCGCAGGAAATCTTTGAACAACCAGAGTCGGTGGTTAAC
>QXVZ01029170.1:3531-17805 GCA_008931825.1 Phallusia fumigata
TGTTATGTGACGTAATAACCACCAAACAACAACCTTTTCGTGTTGCAACTTGCTTACTTTGTTCGGTTGAGAGCTTGTTTACACTGCAGTCAATTAGATTTTACAAGAAACACAGACCGAAATACCGTTATTATTTTGTTTCGGTCATACCGGAACGAAATAAAAATATCGGTACCGGAACGAAATACCGAAATAAATAAATTGCCCAGACCGAATAACGTTATTTCTTTTCGTTCCGTTCCGATATGAAACACTGGTTATAGTATCGTGACCTGAACGCTATATAAGTCAAACATTTTTAGCTTAAAATCAGACAGAACAGTACATTACAAGTAAGTGCGCTCGTTGTTTTTGTGTTATGCCTTTTAACAAAATATAGACTTGAAAACTTAACTGTCGTGTTTAGCGTTGTATAGTTCTAGGTTGAGCAGCGATTAGTTTGTTTCTTAAAGGAGTTCAGATCGGAGTGTTTTAGTTTGTCCGCCGTAACGGTCGGTACAGACACAATAGTCTCGTTTTGCGCAGTCTACCCTTCAATTTTTGAAGCAAACAGCACACTGAAGAAATCAAACTATCAACAAAATGCTGAACACACGTCTATGCACTGAAGCGTGACGCAGGATGAGACAAAACTGCAAATTGTCCATTGTTACGTCAAAGGTTCATCTCATGTTTTTGATACTCTTGCTTCTACAGAACTGGAATTGTCTTTTCTCAGTGAACCCTGTAAATTTCAGCCTAGTGCCAAGGTTTATTTCACAAGGATCCACTACAAATACAGAGGTCGTGTACTTTTGTTGGTAAAATGAAGTGTGTGTCTTAAACTACATTTAGGCATGGGCAGAAATCATTAAACATTCTTTGCATTCCTGGCGAAAGGAAACTGGGTATGGCTTTTAGCATCTCTTTCAAAAACCTCTGAAATAAAACAAGTCTTACACCCTACTATTGTGATGTTTTAATCTTCACTGACCTCTAGTTATTTTTTTAATTTTCAGGTTAGTTGTGGTTTTTCTTCACCAGATAGTTCTAAGTCGATGTTGCTGCTACAGGATTCTTTATCGGGAAAAACGTTTAGGTCAGCAACTTCACGGGAGACAGATAATTAAAAAGAGAAAGAATGGTTGCGCACACAATGCAGTTTGTATCCCGCAAGTGTTTTAAACGAGACCGTCGATTTGACATGATATGGGGCTCGTTTAAAACTGGATGATGTTGTGGTGTGAGTTTGTGCAGTTCAAATTTGCGCCAACTGAACAATTGAATCGCATTAAAAATCTGAGGTTTATACAGCAAAAAAAACATTGACTTTTGTCGATGGAAGAGAACTTATAACTCATTGGACATTTGGTGCTTTTGTCACAATGCTAACAAACCTTAAACACATTATTAGTGTGTAAAATTTGCATCAGAACTATTAAAAAATATTGTATTCAGTGAAAGCCCGGACAAGAGAGTGATGGTCCGGATCATCAGGTTGCCAAGTGGTGTGCAACGTTGTGTAAACTGCCACGTAGAGAAGGCGAATTTTGGGCGCGATAGTAGTGATAAGTGAGTTAGGGGTGCGTTGACTTTTCGGCGGAAGTGCTTCGACTTTTTGGGGGAGGTGCGTTGACTTTTTGGCAGCGCAGCCGCACCTCGTGCATTAAGTTGATTGCTCCTGCACCATTTTGAAGTGTATTGCGCACACTCCCCGCTTAAAAGCTGTGTCTGTTTCTTTTCGGACTTGTGGGACAACTGAGTTCAGTTAGGGTGTTGTAAAAGATTTTTGCGCTCGTTTTTTCGTTCATTTGTTGGGGTGTTGGATGTTGAGTGTGTGTTATGGAACTTCTTCATCATTTTACTGGCATTGTGGCTTTGGCAAAACATTCTTTGTGTTTAAAATAATCCATGAAAACTCGTTACTACAACCCGAGGGTTGTTTGGTGCTATGGTTAGTGGCAAACTGCCTACGACGGTGTGACTGGAATAAATTTGTAAATGGTTTGGCAACCGACCTCGACCCTTCGGAGCGAACGCTGTTGGTGATTGACAATTTGATGAGTGAGTGCAACGAAAATGTCACAAACCTGTTTACAAGGGAAAGTCACGACAAAAATGCGATGTGTTTGTGAAAAAGCCGCTGGAAGTCTTCGTTGTTGAGAAATTTGAAGGTGCGCATTTGGCGTTTTCTTGTGAAAACATGTTATCGAGTATGTTGTGGCCAGCTAAAACAACATATTCCACTGGAGTATTCGTACTTTTCCCACGTCTGTAACCTCCACTGATCAGGAGAAAATTTGGAAAAACTTACAAGGCGACCCACTGCTCCTGTGGGTGTGTAAATTTAAAGTTGGGAATCCAGTTTGAATCACTGGTCGTGGGAAGTATTTTTTGTGAAATTGTACGTAAATGCGGCTCGGTTCTGACTTGTACCTTGGAAGATTACAAACAGGAGAATATCGAGGGTACCTTCTATTTGTANTTGAATCACTGGTCGTGGGAAGTATTTTTTGTGAAATTGTACGTAAATGCGGCTCGGTTCTGACTTGTACCTTGGAAGATTACAAACAGGAGAATATCGAGGGTACCTTCTATTTGTAGGAGATGCAACATGTCCAAAAGGAGACCTACAGAATCAAAAAGATGTTAAAGAGACGAAAAACGCAGTGTTGAGCAAATGCCTTAAAAATGGTTAAACCACTCGGATTGCTTTATTTTGTCAATCAATGTCGACAATGTCATCACGTACTCCGGCTAGTCTACTGCCTCGTGGTGAAGTCGTTTTTCTGTCCCAGGTCTTTCTTATTTTTATTGTCGTGATCGCCAGTCTTGTCAACTTGACAATCGGCCAACCGAATCCATATCTTTGGGTGGCGTTGTTCACCTGAAAAAATGCTAAGTCTATATCACTCTCCTGAGCAACAGTGCAGTCGCTTTTTTCCATACAGTCACATATTTTGTCATGCAGCTTTCCCACCCTATTACATTGGACCAGGGTACGTGGAAAGTGGCACTCGGTGATTTTCACTTTCCCCGCTGGTGGAAAAACTTTCAGGTTGGGGAAGGTTGGTTCAGATTGGATAGCGATTTTGCAGAACATTTGTTTCTCACACAAAGTGTCGCTTAATGTTTTATTGCAATCAAAAAACAAACAAACACAAGAACACAATAAGTAATTGTAATGAATTTAAATATCCAACAGCTCTGTGGAAATACCATCTGACAAAACTTCACGATTGGGGTAAAAATAGCTGATGCTGTTGTGAGTTTGCTTGTACAGGTAAATCTTTGATTCATAGCCCGAAAGCCAGCGCTTACCCCACAACTGTTCACCTTTGTTTTTGAAACATCCAAATAGGTCTGAAGAGTGACAAGGTTCTGAGGTTTATGAATTTCCTTGCAAGCATGCTTGTCAGTTGGTCTGGGGCAAAAGTAGGTTTTGAAGGTAAGAGCAACAGCAACAATTGCATCTCCACTCCACTTTAAAGAGACCAGGTGTTCCCATATCAAACTGCTTGCACTCGCGACAACAAACAGGCTCAAATGGCAAACCTGCAGCGGAAACCAGTGTTGAAAATTGCTGCAATAATCGTGATGCTGTTCAGGATGACTCACTTCCTCTAGCATGGCAGCGGAAAGGGCCATATAAGCCGAGTCTGTGTCCATGTAAACTAACTAAAAATTATTGATAAACGAATAGACACTGGACAAGGAGGTCATAGAGTATTTTACAATTTCGGGACTGAACCTCAAAAAGGTCCTCGTCAAGCTCCTCCAATTGGTCAAAGTTAGCTTTGTTAATGATTTTTAAAGTTTTTTCCCCATGTGCGATATTTAACATTGCGATAGAGCAATTTATTGCAAATTAATTTGCCGTAAATTGCATTTCCCACCAATTTCATTGGGGTCCCAATTATGGGAATAGAAACTGCCAAGGTGACAAGCGGCGGAAACGTTTTTACCAAAAGTGGCAAACCAGGGGTCGGGTTCGTAACAAATGACTTGATGAATAAGCGATACAATAGGACTGTGCTCGAGGTACAATTGCAAAAGGGGAGTGGTTAGTAGAATTCTGTCACCCTTCATGCTACTAATCAGATATTTGTGTTTTTCAAAATGTTGTTTTCTTGAAATCCCCAATGTCTGCACACGAGACTTCAATTTTTTGAAAATGGGGCTTATTTTATTGAAATATGCGTGTTTGTCGAGGGAAACAGAAATGTCACATTCAACAAACCCAAACACCTGACCGTAGCACAACCTTGAGTACATTTTTGATAATTTTTTACTTGGGAATTTGCAAACGGGGCTGGGGTTGTTTTGCCAAGAAATCCTGAACCGCATTTTTTCAGCGACCATTGCTAAAATGTTCGCTTCTTTCTTTTTTCTAAGTTCACGCTTGTGAGATGACTTTCATTCGCTATGACGTAACCATGCGTTTGATATCATTGTGGTGAAACCTCGTGTAGCCACGTTTTACAGATCATTTCTGTGCTAGTGACTAGTAAGCAGGCAGCGTGTTCAGTGGTTTGAATTAGCCTAAGTTTGGATGTGGTTAATGTGCTAACCTTTTAGTGTGTAAAAATTATAAACATTAATTTCTGTGATAATGACTTTCTTAACGTTGCATGTTTAGACAAGTTTCTGGGTGTGAATTTATCGATGTGTGTGCATGATACTTGCCTATTGTGACGCTTTACTGTTTGCTTTAACAGAGAACCAATGCTGTTGTGCAAAAAAGGAGTTGAAGTTGTTCTCTAGGAAACAGTGTTGCGTTCTAGACAAAATTAGGATATCCTAGTGCGGTGGTAGGTACAGATCCAGGCTGCATAGATTTCGATCAAATCACACCGCTACATTAAAGTTCTCAACTTTAGGAGACACAACAACCTGAAGTTTCTGATCAAAGACATGTGTTATATGATTAAAAGGCAACATGGTTGTGACAAATACAACGCCAAATGCGATAGTGAACAATCTCAATTCTCTTTGTCGAAAAGCAGAAGAATTAATGGTCAACAAGCAATACGTTGAAATGCTAAAAAGAAACAGAAACAAGTTTCTTTCATATTCAACAAATACGTGAAAATGCATTTTGAGTACATCAATGCTATAAAACGTAAGAATCTCAAGTATAGGGCAAATGAAGAGCGTTTGCGAGAAGATCAATCGCCAGTTTCCGGCTCAAGCACCAAACGCACCGAAGCTTACTTCATTTCAAAGGTATTCCTCTGCACTATACGCGTTTTATAACAACGTTTGATGGATGTATTGCAAGTCGTGTGCAAAGTGACAAAGCCAAACTAAACTATCTCATTTGATACTGTACTAATGAAGTCAAAAAATGATATTGTTTTGTTCTGAACCTATGTTCAAAACCCAATGATATCGAAGGGCTACAGGAATTTGCTCGCCACTTGGATGAGTGTTATTTCACTTTGTCTCATTTGGGTTTTTTATAATTAATTAACTTTGAACATCTAAGCATTGCTAAACGTTTGCCACTAAACATGCAACACAGTGCAAATGACATGCTGGAGAGATTGAGCTGCGTGAAACCGAGTCTCAGTTCTGTCATTCGGTGGATTTTGTATAAAATAAGGCGCTGATTGGCAACACAATGTTCGGAAGGATGACGACCTCTAAAAAAGACAGCGGACCACCGAAACCAGTCAAGCTTGCGCCTAGGGTGATCAGAGCCTCGTCTCATGCTGCTTCCGTGTTAACTGGTTATGACGGAAGGCAAGCATCGACAAGCAAAGCAACAGGTGACGAATTTGGATTGCAATTTGTATGCACTCCACAATTTAGCGCAACTTAAGGAGTTTAATGTAAAGCCTAACGGAGAACAGGTACGGATAGTACGACGAGCAAGGCTCTGCGACAACTGTTTTGCTAAAGGTCGGTGGGACGGAAGCTTTGTCCGCAGTAATTCCATACAGCAGTTTGGCCAAAACGTGTCCCAGTGCCGGTCGTTGGTAAAAATGGAAATGAGGTTGAAACCTACGCCTTTCTGGATTCCGGTTAAAACTCGACGATGTGTTTGAGACGGCTGCTGGAATTGCTTCACCTAAAGGGTGAAAAGATTAAATTTACGCTTTTAACAAATAATGGAAAGTCGCAGAATAACGGTGGGTCTGTTGTAAGCTTGTCTGTGAAGCCACTAATTGCATGGAATTTGTTGACATGCGTGATCACAGTCAACGATTTACCAGTTGTTCCAAATAAGTGCAAGAAAAAAATGGTCGCACCTTCGGGACATCGAATTCCCAACCCAATCGAATGATGNAGTCAGTCAGTTCTTGTAATCAGTAAGTAGCATTTAATGATCATAGCATAGATAGAGCACCTAACACTAGAGACAACTCTAGTTGTTCATTACGTTGGGCGAAAAATGCAAAAGTTTGATTGTTTAAATGTGCATGACAAGAAGTGGAGAGTACAGGTCAGTTTTCTGACACTTCAAATTGCTTCTCAAATGAAAGCTTTCCGTCACATTCCTCCTTAAGTGATGAGGAGCGAACTATGAACCAAAGTATTGAAAAACAGCAAGCATTTTGAAAAGTATTTTCCGAAGAAGCGTGTAAAATAAGAAACAAAGTACGCCCTTCCAACTTGACTTCTAGCATATTGTGCTATATTCAGAAATATGTACGAGGTAATAAATTACAGAATTGATAAACCAACCCAGACGGAAAGAACTTCCATTGTAATTGAATCCAAACAGGAATGTTGGTCAAAGTGTTTTAAGAAAAACAGGCACAGACTTTGTATGGCAACGTGTTTGCCATCAAAATTGTACACACATCGGGAAATTCCGTTTTGCGTAAAATTGTTTAGATATGTTACGCCAATCCGCTTGTGTTTGAGGAGGCGCCATGACCGAGGCGCTCAAAACCTTCCTGATTTGATTGTCTTTACTGATGGTGCTGGTAAGTTATTCCTGTCCATCCTTCTATGTATTCATCCCAGTACGAGTTACTTTTATCCATCCATTTGTCGAGCCATCAATCCATTTATTTGTGTACTGTTTTACCTATTCATACACACCACATTTGGTAAGTTGCATTTACCCATCCTTCACCATACGATTGATTTGACGAGTTACGTTCAACCATAGAAAACTGAAACNTGCTCTGATGTCTGAACAAACGCCATGTGATAGCGGTCGTAAACTCGCGACCACTCCCTCCAATTACTAAAGCGACGAACCTTTAACGCCCAACCATCTGGTGTTGCTGGGGCATTGTGATATATTTCCGCCAGGGGTTTTCGACAAGGACAACTACGTAAGACGTCGTTAGAATCAGGTGCAATACCTGGCCAATAAATTTTGGTCAAGATGGGTAACCTGNCCATTTATTTGTGTACTGTTTTACCTATTCATACACACCACATTTGGTAAGTTGCATTTACCCATCCTTCACCATACGATTGATTTGACGAGTTACGTTCAACCATAGAAAACTGAAACCACAGTATACTCATATGGTAGTCCAGCTCCTCTTTTCCTCTCGTTTCTTTTATCATCTTGAGAATTTTCGTCATGCATGAGCGACTCTGCACGTCGGCTGAATTTCTGGATGTCGTGTGTAGAAAACAGCTACTTTTGGAACAGTGCTGACGACAAATCTATGGCTATTTTAACCTATTTTATTTTGTAGGTTTATTGCTTAACTTGTGAAGAACCGTTGTAGCCCTTTTAGCAGTTTAAGTTATGAAATCTTTGAAGAGTATTTTCAAAAACTTTCTGACAGCCAGTGCTATTGGTGCCAGAGCGCAAGACAGCCATTTTGCGCAGTCGTAATTAAAGTAACTTGAAGAATCCAGAATGGGACGCAGTGGTGTGTTGACCTTATGTGCTGGCTTGCGCCCTGGCACCAATGCGTGAACACCCCTTTACAGTCAAAGATTCATTTGAGTTTATATCCAGGATCCATGAAGGTTCACTTAAGAATGTGGTAATAGCTACCTTCGATGCAATAAGTATTTTTACAAACGTTCCGGTCGACTACATCATTGACCTCATACTCGAGGATACGTTTCATGATACCTCCTCAATTGATATATTTTATAACAACGTAAACCAAGTAAATCGCAACATCAAGTTTAAAAAGAGGTTGAGTGTGAAAAACAAATTTCATTCTTTGACGTTCTGGTAGATCGAACGGAGGGACTAGTTGACACCAAGATTTACCGAAAGCCCACCTACACCGGTCTTTACGCCAAATGGGCAAGTTTTGTGCCTCGCCAGCACAAAGCCAACCTTGTGCGCTCCAGTTGATCGAGTGTACAATATTGCAAGCTCGTACCAAAACATGCACGAGGAGTTTGAATACACAACACGTGCCCTCCATAGGAATGGATATCCACAAAAATTTATTTCTGGGTACATTCGATCCGTTCTAAACAACAAACACCACGCTTCTAATCGATCTGCAGGTTTGGACTCTACAACCAAATTCGTATTTATCAAGCTGCCGTATCTTGGAGATAGTTACAGTTACACCTCATTTGTGATGGGTACGTGGTCGAGTAAGGATGTCGACGTTGAAGCTGCAGACGGGCCTGGAGGGAGGCAGCGTTACAGTAAGGTTTACTCCGAAACGGAAACAAAACAAGTGCAAGAAGCTCCGGAAGAAGATCAACGTCAACTTTCAGAGAAGGAAATAACGCACCAAGAGTATATGGGGATTCTTTCAAGGCCTCTTTTCGAGTGCAGTAGGTGTCCTTTCTGCTGCAGCCGGCGCTGGTACACTGGCACTTGGAATATTTCCGACATTCACCGTAGGACAGATAGCAGACAGTTTGACAGATCTGACAGTAGCACTAATACAATGGCTGGACTCGGAAGACAACACACCTCAAAACTATTTAGACGAGGTTGGCAAAAAAAAATTGGAAGCAGTTCATAAAAGATAAAAACGAAGACATTATAGAAGAGGACGAAGAAACCATTAAGGAAGACGCAGAAGAGCAAAACGAAGATCCTCCTGACGATGACGTAATAGAGGACAGTCAGACATTAGATGAGTTATACGAAGAAGCCAACGAAGCGTGGCAGAAATATGAAGAAGCGGACGAAGGTATGNAAGATCCTCCTGACGATGACGTAATAGAGGACAGTCAGACGTTAGATGAGTTATACGAAGAAGCCAACGAAGCGTGGCAGAAATATGAAGAAGCGGACGAAGGTATGACCACCATCAAACCCCACCATCCACCCTTAATTTATTGGGATAAATTGGTTTTAAGTCATCCCTCTCGACCGCCATGCAGGGGAGGGTGTGATAGGGGCGTTCGCGCAGCCCTGCTGCACAACATCCCCCACACCCTCAAAAATGATGTCATAATACGCACCACAAACGTTAGTTGTGTAAGAATCTACATACATGGAACAATTTTAAATTCATTTTCACTCGTTAGGAGTCCATTTTAGGGAAGCCAGATGACGTCACTCGGTGCTCCGAGCAGAAAAAAGAAAACATATACTCGCGTGACAGGTTCTAGAGGTACAAAAAGGAGGAGACCAGGATTAGTAGCGTCATACGACGAGGTAGAGGAAACACCTGAGTCGCAAAGGCCTAGAATGTATACACCAGAAACAAGCGCAGAAGATAGCCAGTTTAGTCTAACCAGAGGAATCAAAAGAACAAGAATCAGAGACCAAGAGCAGGGACAAACCAGTTAATTACTGCGGGAGGTGGCGCATCCGTTAACGGCGGAGGATGGAGGAAGATAGCCCCTCAAAACACCAATGGACATTACAAGACAAGCCAGACCCACTGCGGGAAGATGGAATTTTTGGGATGGGAACCCTTAAAGATGTACAGCGACGGATTAGACCAAGTATCAGCAGACAGTTGGTGGATGTGCAGCGACGTAAGAGGAAGCCGCATAGACCAAACAACGTTGTCAAAAGACTTCAACATGTTTCGCCTCAAGTCAATAAAACTTACCCTTGGTCCGGTCCGGCATGCGAAGCCAGTACAGACAAGCACAGCAAGTCCATTTGCGGGAGTCCACGCAGGGTACAGGATGCTGATATACACGTACGTCGACGGTTATTCATGTAGCTACCTTGATATGAGATTGGGGACAGTGATAGATCACATGAAACCAGAGACATTGATGGCAAAAAGAAACACACCACAGGAGATATATACAAACGGCGAAGAGTGGATAGACTTCAAGATTCCAATAGGCAGCGCACAACTGGGGCACGTGTACGGCCAAAGCTTAGAAGACACAACGTCAAGCATAGTGGGAACTATCCAGTCAGTCCACAGCTGGGGATACGGTCAGACGCAAGCATTTCCTCGTCAACATGCGGAACTAGTACACCTACCAACTGTTTATACTATGATGATGATCGACAAGGAGACATGGCCAGAAGAACTGAAGTACACAGACCTAGAAACACAAACCCCGGCGTGGCGATCAATAGAATTTCCATACAAGATAACATATGTCCTGGAATGTGGAGACTTTACTCTCAGCCACATATTAGACAGTGCGAATCCTGGACCACTATAGTGTTGTGTTGTTTTTACATTGTTATGTTTGGAGTTGTTGTTAAACGTTTACATTAATATACTTTGCATTTCAGATATCTGCTTGTGTGGCATAAATAACGTAGAAATAGAGTTATTAATAGAAGTACTGAAACATACCTGCGAAAATGATGGAGAATCAACCCCATACGAGCGAGAGTTGGCGATCCGCGAACAGGCAACCAACTTCACTAAACTACAGTTACGTCACAATGAACGATGGGAGCAAGCTAAAATACACGCTGCACAAAAGTATGAGCAGAAACCCGAGTACCAACTGGGCGTTTACCACGGGGGAAGACTTACCCCATGTGAGCAGAGGGGAACAGGGTGTGCTACTTGTAGGGCCGAAAGAGTGGTGCGATGGGCTTGCCCATGGACTGTATATTGCCACGAGACCAAAGTCGCAAATATCTTTCCAAGTTCGGCACACCACAGCTATGAGAAATATTTACGCATTAGCAAAGGAAAGCATCAGAGATATATCAGCACTGAACAATAAGGTAGAAAACAGAGGAGCATACATTACATACATATTCAAAGAGTTGCCAGATGACAAGATACCAGCAGAAGCAAAGGATATATGGGAAAAGAGAATAACAAGGGAAATAACATCAGCAACAGAATACAAGAGATAAAGAAGCAATACAAAAGTAAACCTACCGATGAGCAGTTCATACAAGATGTATGCAAGAACATAAGCTGCGGAGCAAGTGATACGTTGATCAAAAGGCATCATAAAGAAACATGGAGGAACCTACAGCATTACGAGATGCGTCATACATGCAAGATAATGAATGAAGAGCAAGAAAAGAGAGAGCTGCAACCGGGAGAACTTGAAATACTTGAAGAAATAATGGAGAAGATAATTAATGTAGTGTTCGTAAAGAACAAAGGCAAAGGCTGCACCAACTGTATAAAAGGGGGAATCTATGCATCAGCTTACACAGAACATAGACTCCGACACAATAGGTATGTGTCCGCATTTGATATGTTGGGGACATGCTGGTACCGGTAAAACATTATTAGGAAACATAATGTATCCAAAACAGGTATGGACTGGAGTGCCTACAGATTCTACAGTAGTGGGACAACTGGAAATTGCACCGGGAGAGAAGATCTTAAAGTTAGATGAGGCAACAATAAAGCAATTGAGAGATAAGGGATTTTCAGTAGTTACTTGAGCATGTACAATAATCAGTGGACAGCAAAAAAGCATGGAAGTAAACAGATTAATCCAGAATGTCGCCTATTCATCACAACAAACGTGAATAAACCAACAGAGATGATAAAAGCGTTCAGCAGCATTGATGGAGCAGTTCTAGATAAAAGAACGATGGAATTGCAGTTCACAAACAGAAACGATATTGAAGAACTAATCCAAGAAAAACTGAACGTGCAAGGGTCATTTAAAATCACGGATAAGAACATCTCCACAATGTGGACGAACTTGGCGAGGCAGGACCTCAAACCAGACGGAGAACGTGCCGATATTGCAAGCCATATTGGGCACAATACAGAAGATAGTAGGAGCAAATAAAGAAGCGAAAAAAAGAAGAGAAGGAGACTTGGGAGATAAAGCAGGAGAAAAAAAGAGGCAAAAGTTGGAAAGATTAGAAAGATAGGCAGAACTACACCCTCCACCGAGTTTGAACACAAGCCAAGACCTATTCGAAAATGACGTCACCGACGAGGATATGGTCGACTGGCTCCAGGTCCAACGAGCCTCCGACATATGCCCAGTGTGTGGACATCCGGCGGCGCAGGAAGCCCAATGTCTCTGCGCAGCTTAAAGCAGTGTTATTTTTATTGGCGTTTGAGTTAATAGTTATTATTGTGTTCTTGCTATTGATAATCGTTACGATATTATTAAAAAAAAAAAAAATTCAAAAGAGAATTACACCTTACTATACAAGGTGCTTACACTTATACCCTATATAACCACAGGAAAGGTACGTCTACGAATGTTCCACCAACCACAGAGGACCATCAACCGTTCCTCGGTTGTATATCGTCTGACATGTTCGTGTGGAAGTAACTTCATTGGCGAGACGAGACGCAACCTTGGCACTCGGATCACAGAACACCAGCGGAGAGAAACATCAGAGGTATGCCACCATCTACTCAACAACAAATCACACACCGTGGACTTCAGGAACCCGGAAATACTCGGGGCTGCAAGAGATCGTTATCGTCTCATGCTACTCCAGTCGCTGTGTATTCAGCAACACCAGTATGGTGGCCGAGGAGTGCCACCAAAAAAAGTGAAAATCTAAATTATTTTTCAAATCAAAACACAAATGAAAATAAAAATTAAAAAAAAAATCAAAACACAAATGAAAATCAATACGCAAATCAAAATCAAAACACAAATTAAAATCAAAACGTAAATGAAAATCAAAATACAAATGAAAAGCAAAACGCAAATGAAAATTAAAAAAACAAATGAAACCAAAACGCAAATGAAAATCAAATTCAAAACGCAAGTACGATTTTTCGCCGTGGCCGAGGCGTGCCAGTGCCAACTATGACGTAATGTGATAGTCACGCATGAGTAAGCAGCAGGTCGTCGATGCTCAGTCTGACTGTGTGGATTGTGGAGTAAGACGAGTAAGGTTAAAGTTACCTTCATTACCCGCGCACAAGACGGCAGTTTTAGTTGAATGTTGAGTAAAGATACTGTTCTCAATACAAGCCCGACCCTGGAGGCAGTTATCTTGATGACACATAATATTCTAAAATGTAACCCGTCTAATAATACAAACTACACTAGCGACCACTGAACCCTATGAAATTAGCATAAAGCAACGTTGTGTATGAAAACAATAAGAATAACTGCGTTTTGTGGGTCCTTGAACAATCAAGCAATTTCGTGACAAAGGCATATTCAGCTCCTATTTATCCATGTACAACAACCAATGGACCGCCAAAAAACATGGAAGTAAGAGACAGTGTTGGACCGAGAGCAAAGCAAGCAAGGGCCGGGACTAACCAGCTTATAACAGCGGGAGGAGGGAACTCTGTGAACGGCGGAGGATGGCGGAAGATAGCCCCCCAGCACACAAACGGACATTATGTCACAAGTCAGACCCATTGGGGGAAAATGGAATTCTGGGGATGGGAACCGTTGAAGTTATACAGTTCAGGAATGGATCAGAGCAGTCAAGAGAGCTGGTGGATGTGCAGCGATGTAAGAGGGAGGGGGAGCAGAATAGATCAGACTACATTAAGCAGAGACTTCAACATGTTCCGGTTGAAGAGTATCAAACTTACCCTTGGTCCGGTCCGGCATGCGAAACCAGTGCAGACCAGTGCAACAGCAGCATTTGCGGGAGTCCACGCCGGATATCGGATGCTCCTCTACACCTACGTGGACGGGTACAGTTGCAGCTACCGGGACATGAGACTGGGGACAGTCATAGAGCATATGAAGCCCGAGACTCTGATGGCAAAGAGAAACACCCAAGAGATTTACACCAATGGAGAGGAATGGATAGACTTCGACATTCCATTGGGAAGCGCACAGCTAGGACACGTCTACGGGCAAGCATTAGAAGATGTAAGCGGAAGTTCAGTGGGAACAATACAAAGCATCCATGCATGGGGATATGGAAAGCAGCAAGCATTCCACAGACAGCACGCAGAACTGGTTCATCTACCGACAGTGTATACGATGATGGCAATAGACAAAGAAACTTGGCCAGAAGAGCTGAAATATACAGATCTGGAGACACAGACA